>JAJJHY010005742.1:10557522-10630022 GCA_021224005.1 Drosophila setifemur
GGAAGGGGATGTAACTGAAGGCGGCATGTCCCATGTTGGGGCACCTCGTAGATACATTTCACGCTAGAAAGTATGCTAGAGAAATTTCACATAAAGCTTTATAAATAATCTCATTTGTGGTTTATGATTTCTCCTGATACCCATCACTCATATATTTCATTCATAAACTAAATTTTAGTTATTGGAAAATCAAATCCCTAAGCCAGGGAGATTCTAATTCAATTTTAGATTTATGTATTCTACTCGACATCCAATCTGTGGAAAATCGCAAATTTGATTCAGGTATCTATCGGATAACTATTTTGTAGCGCACTTAAATAGCAAATCACGGGAGGTTGCCGCTCAGGTTCAATGTCGTGAGTTTATGGGCAAGTTTGTCCTGAGACATCGTAAAATTTAAGTGGCCCCGCATCCTCCCCGCACTCGCTTTCAAATCAGTTTTATGGCTATGACCAGTTAATAACCAAATTTGTCTGCTTGGCTTAGACATTAAACCCAATTGCTGGGAGATGAGCTTAAATAAAATCGAGGTTCATCCGAATTGAGCTGCCCTGAGCGATGTTCGACGATTTCGTGTAATTTGTGCAATAAATATAAAACTTGTGTTATTATTACACAAACACTTGAGCGAGCATTGGCAGTCAGTTGTCATAAAACTCCGATGCTTGCAGAAGTGTTGTGCACACACAAAATGCATTCAACTTGCCATTGCCATTGCCATTCCCATTCCCTCAATCGATATTCCCAATGGTTACTGCTCAACCAATTTGCAATCCCAGATTTTATGTTCTTTGTTGAAGTGCAGTTTTCTGGTTACATGGAGAAAAAATATGAAATACTTGGAGTGGAAACAAATTTAAGTTTGGTGACTGGGAAAGAAAGAATCTTAAGGTAAATGTTAGGTAAAACTTCGTGAAATTTTCAAAGTTATTAAACCTAAAATTCACTTAGAATTTCATCAAATTTAACATTCATTCTTAACAAGAATTATGATATTTATTTTTTCTTGTGTACTGCCACATGTGACTTAAAGTGCAGACAGCAATTTGCCTAAACGATAAGATTAGAGCAACCGAAAAAGGGGGGAACCACTTGCCACTTGCAACATGCCCCACCCGCAACTTGTCATTTGCTGGCCAATGCTCGACGTTCGATTCTCGATATCCGGAATCGAAACTTTGCAATCCTTGCAGCTGACCAACTCAATTCGAAGAACTGCATTTTCATCTGGCACAAATATTTGTCTTGGCTGTTTGCACACACACCTTATTGCTTTTTCCTGCCCAAAAATAATAAGAAAATAACATGCAGAAGGTGGTCAAACGTAGTCGATTGCATATCTTGTGCATTAAGATATATGTTTGCTTTTATTTTATTTAAGAGAACCATGTAAAGGAGAATATTCTGTAAAATATGTATTTTTAATTTCTGAATCAAAATGAATAAGTAATAATATCTTTTCTGATATGCTCCTAAAAAGGTCGTATTTTTAATGGAAACTTTTTAGAGAAATTATTATAAATTATTGTTGACAGAAAGAATGGATAAATTTTAATATCCGACTTCCATCAATGACATCATTTACTTTATTATAATAATTCTTAGATTACTCCCTTCAAAGATGAAAAGATTAAAGTCATTAATTGTTTAATTTAAATGAATAAATGAATTCAAATGAAACACAACAATAAAAACCAATAAGTACAACCGTTTGTAAAACGAATTCAATGCAATGCAATTAAATTGGAACTTTATTGGGTCACTGGGAAATGCGCACCGCAGCAGGAGTAATTTGTTGCAAAAACCAATTAAATTCCCCCTTTTAAACGCAAATACTTCTTGCCCACGGTTATGAGCTACGCAAAAACCAATTTGATCGACTAACGAAACCTTTTTGTTGCATTTCAGCTGACGCAGCCAACCCCAGTTGCAAGTCGAGAGGCAGCCATGAGTGAGCAGAGTGGCAGCGGCCACAATAACAGTACTTTCAGTGGCAGCAGCTCCACGTCCGTGGCAATTGCCGAAAGTGCGGCGGAGAGTGGTCCGGACTTCGATGCACTGCGACTTGCCTGCGAAACGCGGCTAAATGCCAGCGGACATCTGGCGGGTGGGTATAATTTATTACACAGCGAAAAGTATCTACGGAAATGTAGAGCTAAAATCAGGAAAATGTTCAGAGTACCTAGAAATTTATGGCATCTTAAATTTTTAAATCTTAAATTAAATAGAAATTCAAAAACCAACTATTAAATCCATGTTAAATTTAAACAAAAGCCGCAAACATGCAACTTTCCACTTGAATATCTTTCTCGAAATATTGAATTGTATTTTTTTACACATTTAAATTAAATATGCACATTTTAAATATGTTCTTACCCTCAATATAATTTTATTAAAGGCAATATAATATGTCAATTTTTTTGTTTCATGAATATACATATACACAAATCCAGCTGAAGTAATTTTTTTCAAGATTAAATCAAACTTTATTAACAGAAAATAATTTTTGAAAAATCCCTGTGTTTTCCATGACTCATAGTTCCGATTTTAGCCAACTGCATTTCGCTGGCCATTATGCAAGCATAAGTTTAAATTGCCACCATTCCCTTTCCCTCTATCCACACCCATAAAACAAAAAATAGGAACTGGACCCCACTGCGCCGGCACCTTTGATGGCTGGCTTTGTTGGCCGGATACGGCCGCCGGCACTTCCGCCTACGAGCTCTGTCCGGGTTTCATCACGGGATTCGATCCAGCACGTAAGTTGAGTAAACCAGTCGGCAGCTGAACCGAATTGTTTATTAAATCCCACAAAGCAACATCCGTTTGGGTCGGGTCTGGGATCTGCATATGACACGCAAAAAAATACATACCTTTTATTTTTGCGGGTACGGGCCAAAAGGAAAACATGTTTGCCAGGAGTGGTGGGGGATGGTAGACAAGAACCCACCTACCTACCTACCTACCTCTAATTGGCCTCATCCCTGGCAAATACACACATAAACATATATAAGCCAGGGAATATGCTGGCAGCCAGGCCAAATCAATTGGAATCTTGTTATGTTTATGCTTTTTGATTTCGTGTCGTATGGAAACATTAAATATGCGGAAAACCAAGAAGACTGAGCTAGCAGGATGCGAGCTCCTTGAGCCACTAAATTATCCAAGAGCACTCCGCAAAATGCTAAAATGTTTTCGCCTGATTTGCCACAATTTGTTGAGTTTTTTTTTTCTGAAATCAAATGGAACGCCGAAGACAAGGATCAAATTGTTTGTGTAGGTAACTGAAAGATATTTAAATTTCAACAGAGAAGAGCTTGAAAAAGCTGTATAAATTTCACATTTAAGGTAAACAAAATGATTAATAAACTGCCCAGGTGTTGAGTGCTAAAAACTTTTAAAAAATTCATTATTGAAACGGGACAAGAAAACAATTAATCAGTTTTCTTGACAGGATGATGCCACAATAAACAAAGATGCTACCCATACTTTAGCAACTCATTATTGCATCATTAGCTGCCACATAATTTCCATTTATATAGTTATCTATCTATTATGCAATGTTGTATATAAATTATAATTGGTAGATGAGTTCTTGTTGAATTAATAATGTCTTTCAGTTAAATTGCTTTGGCGGAAAACAAAAACATTTTAATTATGCGAACTTATGCTTTATGCATGACAAATGTTGATTAACTCCGGCACTAAGGCAAATATCAAATATTAAAAAATAAATATTGTGCAAACACCCGACCACAAAAGCAGGTTTGGAAAATCAACTTGAATAAATGGAAATGTGTATAAATATTTGAGGCAATTTATGGAATAAATCATTCGCTGTGCGCTGCATGTCAATTTGCATTAATGGTGGGGCTGTGCAATATGGGGCAAGAAAACATGCCACAAGCTTAACACCCCCCGCCCCCCGTTTTTGTGGCCCTGACCAGGACGAACGAAAATAGCAAAAGTTGAATGACTTTTTTTGTTATGACAAAAACGAAATGAGTAGAACAAAAAAAAAAAAAAAAGAAAACAAGGGCGAGGACCAAGAAAGTGCTACTTTCACTACATTTAGCTTTGGCCAACCCCAACCACCCACAATTTTGCTCCTTTCGGGGTCGCCGCCAGCTTGTACAAGATTATGTGCTTTGGCGCTGCGCCGCCATTAACTTTTATGGCACTTCCGGTCGGCGGATGTCGATGTGGTGTGCCTCTGCCCCTTATCACTCCCCCCGCCCGGCTACTTATCTGCCGCACAGAGCGTATACGTGATTTTCTCCGTCTGCGTGCCAAACGGCGATAAATGGGTTCGGGTTAAGATCATCGCCTAAAAAGTAAAGAAAAGAGCTGGAAAGGTGAGGACACCTTGAAAAATTCCGCTTCTCAAAATGCAGCTATTGTGTTTTCCTGCATTTTCGATTTTATTTTCGAGAAATCCAATGGCACTTGTGTCACTTCAAATCAGTGCAGAAAACTTCGGTAATTCGCATCGAATGCCACTTGACATGCCACAAGCAAAACAAACTTATTTGTCACGAACTTTTCGCTTGGTTTGGCTTGAATGAGAACTATCACAACTACTACTCCTGGATTATTCGAAATGATAACCACAACTCGTTTGCGGCTAGATGGGTGGCAAATGCAATAAATACGGGTTAATACAATTAAAGGTATCGACCACAAATGTAAATATGGTCGAATGTGTGATATTTATCCAAGAGTCAATTCAAAAATTCACACATATTTATAATATGCAAGGCAAATATTTGCAGTTTTTTATTGATTGTATATAAGTGTGGGAAATAAATATGATTTATTTTTATTTATTTAATTACTCACACCTGCTAAATATGTGTTTTACCATTAGGATATGCCCACAAGGAGTGCGGTTTCGATGGCGAGTGGTTCAAGCATCCTCTGAACAACAAGACCTGGTCCAACTACACAACCTGCGTAAATCTCGATGACCTCGAGGTGAGTTAATCCATGAGCCAAGCCAAGATGAATAATTAACCCAAGTCCTTCATCCGCAGTGGAAGCACAATGTGAATCTGATCTATGAGGTCGGCTACGGCGTCTCGCTGCTGGCCATCCTCCTGTCCCTGGCCATATTGGGTTATTTCAAGTAAGTCCTTTGCCCAGCCACTTCTTCATCTTTGTCCCAACAGTTGACAGTCTTTTGGCGGGAGCACAGAAAACCACTCGAAGGTAATGAGGCCCAATGTCTGGTCTCTGTGTGTCTGGCGCCAAAAATGAAATTTATTGACGGCAAGCAAATGGCAACCAACTGCTTAATCAACTGCCAACCTGGGTGCCGGCCGAAATGCTCATTGCACTCACTTAATGTCCCACAATTGACGCCGGAAATGGGAAAAAACTTGTCGTATTTTTCCTCATTTCTACCGACTGTGTATCCTTCATGAGGACTGTGTGTCTGAGTCCGTTCTGGCAGGATATCGATTAATTTCCCAGTGCCTGCAGACCAATTAGTGCTCTCGGTTTATTTACTGTCAGCTTTCAGTGCTGAAGATAGAATGTAGAGTGTCTGACTGCCAGAAGTCCTTTAAACTGCGAGTCAGAGTACAATTAAATGGGGTTCAAGACGTGTGGGAATTCGGTCAGCCCTCGAAAAAAAAGTGGATAATTAAAAGTTGAATAGTAATGCAGCGTGACCGAATAAATAAGCAACCCCTCAGACATATTAAATAACTACAATTAAAATACCCAAGAATTTTAGTTGGAAAATACATTTCAAAGCTTGAACAAATTAAATATCACTACTTGCGATATTTAATTTGTTCAAGCATTGAAATTTATTTTAGAATATTTTTCTAGCATTTTTTGTTTGAGATATGTTGTAGATATTTTTGTGAAATAATCTAGAAAGTATAACCCGTTTATAGTAAATATTATATATTTTTATATTTTATTCTTCTCTAAAACTTTGTTTATTATTTAATCTTTCAACTATTTGTGTACATAAGTATATTCAGGTTTTATGTGGAATCAAAAAGCAACATGTCCTAATAAATTTAAATTAAATAAACTTCAACTAATAAATTTCATTCCCATGAATTTTAATTGGCAAATAAATTGTTGAGCTTGAACGAATTAAATATACCAAATAGAGTGTTTAAGAATGTTTTTTTTTAGATATGTTCGTTAAATAACATTCTATAGATAGTCCCTTAAAGTAAATATTTAATTATTCTCCAAAAACTTTAATTATTATTCAATCCCCAACCTTGTGTTAGATTTCACACTTAGCACATTTAAATAATTGTGTAGCAATCCGTTGATTGGACTTGCTGAAAATTGATTCAAATTGATTTGAATGAAACTTCATTTGCTGCAGATGAATCAGTTTGGCAAAATCTAGGCAGGCAATAGAATTGACCAAGAGATAAATGCCAGTCAACAAAATGAACTTTACCCCTTTCGGTTCCTGGTCTTTCCAATCCAATTGCTCTCCATTCCAACCAATCTGCCGCCTTTGGCCAAATGCAAATTCATCAACTGACTGTCTTGCATTTTTGGCCAACGAATTTTCCCCAAAATTCCCTCCCAAAATTTATGCTCTGCGTGAAATTGCCAATTCATGAATCCACAGATCCCTGAAGTGCGCCCGCATCACGCTGCACATGAATCTGTTCGCCTCGTTTGCTGCTAACAACTCGTTGTGGCTTGTTTGGTATTTGCTGGTCATGCCCGACTCGGAGCTCCTGCAACATAGTCCGGTAAGTGGGCGCACACCTGCCGTACAAGTCACGATCAACTTTGACTCTGGTTTCTGATTTCCGAATTTGATTTCCCTCTTCCAGATGGGCTGCGTGGCGCTACACATCAAACTGCACTACTTCCTGCTCTCCAACTACTCCTGGATGCTGTGCGAGGGGTTCTACCTGCACACGGTCCTCGTGGCCGCATTCATTTCCGAGAAGCGGCTGGTCAAATGGCTAATCGCCTTCGGCTGGGGCTCTCCGGCCCTCGTCATATTCGTCTATAGTATGGCCCGTGGATTGGGTGGCACGCCGGAGCAGAATAGGCAGTAAGTGGATAATTATGGGGAACGCAGAAACAGACACCGAGAAAAAATAGTGCCAGCAATATTTGAGCATATCTATATACAAACAGAAATATTAGTTACTTTTGGTATATATAAAATATCAAAACTAGTGCGGATTTAAAGCTCCAAAAAATAGGAAATTACTTTAGATTTTTTTTTCTTTTCACATTGAATAGTATTTAATTATTATCGATTTGATAGTGCACTAAAGATTCATTACAAACACAACATTAATCTAATCTTTAAAAAAATATATAAAATATTGATTAGCGAAAAAATAAAATAAAAAAAATTAGATCTGGCCCATGAGGGGATCGAACCCGCGACCTTCGCGTTATTAGCACGACGCTCTAACCAGCTGAGCTAATGGGCCGATGTGAATATCGCCAGCCAAAAGCTATTCTTATTAGCTGCTTTGTTCACTTATCTCTTATTCTATTAATAGACATATATAAATATGTAAACATATATACATATAAACATATATACGAGCAACGCGATGTCACATGGAAAATCATTAATTCCACCAACGTCACCTCCATTCCACAACAACAATTTTAAATATAACAAGAAAGGAAGGCTAGCTTCGGTACCCGAAGCTTAGAATACCCTTGCAGGCTAGTTGCTTTTAAACCGTTCAATCGTTTGTATGGCAGCTATAGGATATAGTAATTCGATTTTTGGGTTTTTAAATTTCTAAAAAGGCTTTACTGTCTATGAAAACAGTTTTTATCAAGAATGAATTAAATGTCTTGAAAAACAGCAGAGTAATGCTTAATGACCCATTTTTTCCCATAGTTCCTATGGCAGCTATAGGATATAGTAGTCCGATTTTAATGAAACTTTTAGGATATGTTAAAATTGCTATTAAATAGAGTTTTCCAAGAAATAAATAAATTATCTTAAAAAATGGGGAAATTTTGGCACTTTTTCCCAATCGTTCCTATGGCAGCTATGTGATGTAGTGTTCCGATTCCGGCCGTTCCGACTTATATACTAACTGCAACAGATTGAAGGGTCGGTGCCAAGTTTCAGCCTGATAGCTTTAAAACTGAGGGACTAGTTTACATAGCAACCGACAGACAGACAGACGGACAGACGGACAGACGGACAGACAGACGGACAGACAGACGGACATGGCTAGATCGACTCGGCTGGTGATGCTGATCAAGAATATATATACTTTATAGGGTCGGAAATGTCTCCTTCACTGCGTTGCAAACTTCTGGTCAAAATTATAATACCCTCTGCAAGGGTATAAAAAATGTGGAAATTTTGTAGGAAACTTCTGTGTCCATTCAACGCATTAAAAATTACATTCTATTTTAATACACGATATATATTTATATTGATTTTATTTGTATGTGATTTCTAAGGGAGACATGAGAAACAATCTGATAGATTTTTTTTCTGTGCGAGGGAAACTACAAAATGCTAATTGAATCTATCAGCATATTCTACTATCCAACCGTGTTCTCTTTTCTTTACTGCAGCTGCTGGATGAACCACACGGACTACGATAACATTCTGGTGGTGCCCGTTTGTATCTCGATGTTCCTCAATCTCCTGTTCCTGTGCAATATTGTGCGTGTAGTCCTCTTAAAGCTGAATGCTCCGGCCAGTATTCAGGGCAGCTGTGGTCCATCGCGAACAGTCCTGCAGGCATTTCGGTAAGTTTCCTCCCCCCCTAACGTTGAGACACAAACGAAATTGACCATCCCCCTTCCGTCCCCCCTCCACCGGAGAACTGTGTGTGGAGAGCGAATCGTTTAATACAGAAACGGAGAACTCTCAACTGGCCCACGGGGCGAATGCGTAATTATATTTTGTTCCCCTTGTATTTATCGTTTCGGGGCGGTCTGTTTTTTTGTTGTTTTTTTTTCAAATTCTCCTCTGCTTTCTAAACCATCCGACAGCTCTTTTATTGTTTATTCGTTTTGCACTTGGAAGTTTGGTTCATTTTACATTTTAAATTACGCATACGCAGCGTTGGCTTGCATGTTAATACACAGGGCAAATAAAAAAAAAACAAGGCATTAAAGTAACCAATCCCCCCCCTCTCACCTTGTTAGGGCCACACTGCTGCTGGTGCCGCTGCTTGGCCTCCAGTACATCGTTACGCCGTTTCGTCCCGGGCCCGGACATCCCTGGGAGAATACATACGAAATCATCTCGGCGTTTACGGCCTCATTTCAAGTAAGTAAAATGTTTTCGCTGCCGCTGCCGCTGCCGCTGCCACATTCGTGCTTTGTTTTGCACGCATCCATTAAATCACTTTACGACTTTGAGCTGGCTGGAAAGTTATGATGTTAGTTCTGGCCCCCAGTTCAGGCCGGGATAAAATCGTTGGGAATGCAAATAAGCCAAGAATCGCTGATATGCCGGGCAGGAATGCCCAATTCATTAGATCGAAGCAATAATGAAAATACACGCCATGCGGAATTTTCCTGTTCCGTTCCGGTCCACTCCGGCCATATTAAATTGCTGACCGAGATTGAAGCGAAACATGTTTCTCCCTCCGGCAGTAAGTTGAGCGTGAAATGCACTCCCGCAAGGAGCTCATAAAAGCAACTCGAGCTTGTCCCCAGGAAAAGAAGAGTCTCGATAGACCAGCATTTACAGTCAGTTAAGATATTTGTCAAGGCCACAACGGGGAGTCGAGGCAGTGGCCAAGTTAAAGACAACGCAGTCTTCCATGGCGAAAGTTACATCTGCGAAGATACGTTTGCATCTGCTAGGTTACGTACCCTAAGTGTATATTATCAAACGAACATTTGGCAGACGCAGCTTAGCTGATTTGCATATATATATATATATATATACATTTATATGCAAAGCTCCTTTTAGATGTTACATCAAAGGGAAATATAAATCAAATCGGTTTAGAAAGTCCTGTAGTTGTATCTGAATAAGTATTAAATATAAATTAATTGTTGGAATAAACATTATTATAACTAAATTCTTTTGAGAGAACCCTATTGTCATTATGGGTTTTGTTCTCATTCTGACAACCATAATAGCAAACGACTTTTGCAATCTATTATCAAACATTTAAGCCGATTAGCAAAGACTGTCAACATCTGGACAGAAACTGACAAACAACAAATAGCTAAATCGAATTCAATATGTTGACAGGCTTGAAACAAAAGAGGAAATCCATTATCTGACGAATAAAAATACAAAATCTTCTGGGTGTGGCTAAGCTGCAGTTGAGTTCTTCTTTTCTTTTTTTGGTGTCTCGAGAGCTGAACAAAAAAAAAAAGTCACCTCCTCTTGAGAGGATTTCGTCAATGTCAATCGATTGATAAAATGCGAGTTATTCGCGAGTTGAGGTCTTAAAGCCTTTAGAGAGGGGCTTTCTTTAGCACTTTCCTTCTGGCTTATTTATTTTGTTTTTTATGGTTTTGTTTAGCATTATTGTTATGGAAAGTTTTCTCCTGTGCACTCTGCGGTTGCATATAATTAGGATTTATTGTGGCAGTCGTAAAAGACTCGAAACAAGTTTTAAGCTCTGGAAAGAATATCCAATAATATAATCTGCGAATGCAAATGCGAGTGGATTGCAAAAGTCCGGATTTGCTTAGCCAAAAAATTAAATTTAATATGCATGTGAACGTATTTACTCGGTTGTTCTTTATTTGTTCTTTTGGCCCAGCAAGAGTCAGACTCCCAAACTTTGCTGCAATTGGCATTTGCCAGCTTGCAAATATTTCCACACAGCATTTTCTGCCCCGAATTTCCCTTTTTGGCATGAGCTCAGGGACACTTCGTATTTAACAGATGTGCAGACAAAACACGTTTTAGTGTGATTGAATTAAAAACTTCCGGTTGGCAGTTGGCTAGAAATGGAAAAAATACAAGCATTAGATGTCAGCAGTATTTCGACTGTTTTCATAGCAGAACTTGACTTCTTGCCAAAGTTTAAAATTGCTTTACTTAAGCTTATTGCTTAGGAGGGTTATTTTTTCACATAATTTAAAGGGTTTAATGAAAGACTCGGACTAAATGAATTCAGCTAAAATGGCTAATTATTCAAAATAACAAAGCTTCGGCCTGAAAAATAATTGCATAATTTATAAAATCTTACAGAAAAAAAACATTAATCTAAAGCAGATTATTTTTTCTAGAAGGGGGTTTCCAACATCAAGATAAAGGAGAATAGTTAAAGCGGAAGCTTTATAAATGGGAAACAAAGGAGAAAACCAGAGACCATAGAAAGGGCACAGGCTGAGTAAATGTAAAAATTGGCAACACAAAGGTCCTGCATTTGCATGTGGGTTTATTTTCGAGTTTATTATCTTTCCTGTGGTCAAGCGAATTCCGGAAACCACTATGCCCACCATAACAGCTTAGCAACAACAAACTATGTGGCATGGAAATCCCTTACAAACCAATGTAACAATAGAGAGTTTCAGACAAATTTAAATCTTCCGAGACTTGACTTTAATATTTCTGGAATACACTAGCTTTAGAGACTTGCCGAAAAAGAATTATTTATTATTTCTGGATTGCTTTACACCAATCAAACAATTCAGTCAGGAAATTGTTCATTCATAAACAAAAGGACAGCAAACCCTATTCCGATGATGATGATGGGAATGATGGGAATGAGGATAAAGGAGGTAAAAATAGAAGTGACTGAATGGCAAATGTGGCTGATTGAGTCCATGATGGGGCTCCGTGAGTAGTGGCAATCAAACGAAGCCCCGCACCGAAGTGCGAACAAGAAATCCTTGCGGCAGTCAGTTCACGTACCCTGCCTTACATTAACTATTTACATATATATATATAGTATATATGTATATATATAGTATGTTGGGATGTCCGGGTTGATTTCAGACTGGGCCGCCTGCGACAATCATGCTGAAAGTGGAAAAGACAAATGGCCAACAGACGGAGGAAATGAATATTGAGTCTGCAAAGAGATTGAATTGTTGGGAATAACCAAAGGAACAAGCTAAATTGTATTATGTATTGTATAAGGACCAACTGAAGGCGAACACGAAGATGGACAAGAAAAGAAAACATATCAAAATAAAATAAGTCGAAGATAAATATACCCTTGATATTAAAAATTCCATGTGAATTAAGCAAGTACAAAATATGTAATATTATGGAAAATAAGAGTAGATATTTTTGGTAAATAGTTGATATTTTAGGAAGTCGTACATTAAAAAAAGGGATAACAATAGGTTAAACGATTTCCGACTTACCCCATAATATTAAATGCAAACCATAATATTCCTAGAAAATTATAGCCAGGATAATAATACCCTCTGTGAGGACAACATAAAGGCAATAATAATAGGCATTGCAATAAGGACAACTGCGATAAGCTTTGACGATAACTTATTTCCTTTCCTCCTCCCTCGTTTCCAGGGTCTGTGTGTGGCCACTTTGTTCTGCTTCTTCAACGGCGAGGTGATTGCCCAAGTGAAGCGCAAATGGCGGATGATGTGCTTCAGCAACCGGCCGCGTACCAATTCCTACACAGCCACTCAGGTCTCGGTAAGATTTCTACTAAAAGCTTCACTTGCTTTTCCTTCTACTTTCGCCCCCTAAAAGAACACACAACTCCTCTATTAATTTTTTGGTACCATGGGTTACGGCGCGTATGAGTAATGCAGCACACTTTGCACACTTTTTTGCCACTCACACCTGCAGCTTATTGGCCAACACAGATTAACAGATGCCTTAAATGCATGCTAAAATAATCAAACAAAAAAAAAAACATAAAACAAAAAACTTAAAAAATAGAAAAGCTAGAAATACAATTACAGAAGCCGACGCACCGTTGCCAACCTGCCAACCACCATGATAGCAAATTCTCAGTTCTTTTGATTGTAGTTCGTGCGCTGCGGACCGCCACTGCCAGGAGAGGAGAAGGTATGACTAAAGGATATGTCGGCCAAGCGACGCGCCTCCTCGGCACCCTCCCACCACCAGCAGCAGAAGCAGCACTCGCACCAGCATCACCACCAACAGCAGCAGCACCACAATCCGGAGCAGCTGCGTTCCCGCAGCCAGAGCCTGGGGAGTGCGACAACCTTCCTCGACGGCTGGCGCAGTCGGATGCCGTTTATGAAACGCCGCCAGACCATCGACAATTCGCGCCAGTGCCAACCGCTTATGGAGGAGCGGGAGACCAGCAATGGGGGCGCCACCAGTGGTGCTAGCGGTGGAGGTGGAGCTGCACCAATGGGCAGTGACAGTGCCGAGTTGGGTGCCAGCAACAGGCCGACATTGATGACGACCATAGCGGAAGATGTGGCCGAGGCCAACGCATCCGACGGTGGAGGAAGAACAACCGAAGCTGGAGCAGGGGATGGCAATCCCAATGGCATGGGCACGGTCATTGTGCGAATGGAGAGCTCTGGCCAACAGCCCATGGCCGATGAGGCGCTATAGGTTAATCCCCTCGAGTCACGCAACATCTCATAGTTTAAGCCACTGGAAACCCAAACCGAAACCGAAACCAAAACAGGTCTTGAACCCAAGAGCCCCCACCACACCGCATCACCTAGTTAATGGAGGGAGTTCCAGAAAATTAAAGGGATTTAAAAACAATAAATTAAAGGAAATCCCTAAGATTTTCAAAGAGTATCTTGTACTCCAAAAAGAATGCAACACTAAATGGTAGCACCTTGGAATGAGTGAATTCAATCGCATACTTTTCGGCACTCGAAGAATGGTTCTGAAACCTCTAGAGATTTTGCATCTACCAAGAACCTGCTTAACTGAAGTGAATTTCACTGCATCTTGCAGATAGTTAATTGTTAAGTTTTCATAGTTTAATCCGCACCTGATTTCCTTGGTTTCCTCAGAATGCAAATGCGAAATTCACTTCGGGTAGGCTATCTGAACTTGAATGAGAACATATTTATTGTACCTATGACTGTAAGAATTTATGTGGATATCAAATATCATTGTTGTCTTAAGTGTTAAGTGTATCCTATATAACTACCAACCCCTCCCCCACCCCCTAACCACCCCTCTCTCTCTCTGTGGTAAGCTGAGCTTTGTGGCAATCGCTTTTTAGTGTGTCTATGGATGTAATGCAAATGTAATAAAATTTTAATTATATGTATGTATGCTAAACATCTGGAAGTTTCTCTGGTTTTCCTCGGCTCTTCTAATTAGTCAAGTTTCAGTTTGTTTAATGGATCCACGAGAGTTGTCTGTCAACAACAGCAAAAGCAACAGCCAACCTAAACCTAATGCTCATTTAATGAATGCCATTTGAAGTGAGCTTCCCGGCATTGGGATCTCCGTGGACATTGGCCAGGTTGCCAGGGGCAGGTGCTTCTGAATTCCATTTGGACAAAATTTGTGTTTGTCTAATTTGTGAATGGAATGGATGCCCTTGTGGTATCTTGGTTTCAAACAAAGCAAAAAACAAGATTTCTGGACAATGATAGTTGCTTCATTTGTGCAAGTAGAGAATTAAGCTGGTAGTTAATGGTAAGTAATTGGGTTTTCGGGTTAACTATAATAATGCGACATAGATGTAGCTGCACATGAAGTTCTCAATTGCAATTATTTAATTTTTATTAATAAGGCACCCTTAAGATATGATAATCTCTTAACCAATTTTGTAGCTACAACATCCTTTCCAGGGTATACCACTAATCTAATTAATTTCAGGTTAAAGATAGGCGTCTACCGAATAAATCAAATAAAACAGGCAATAACCTAGAAGGAATCTCACACGATTTCAGCGGTAACTCAACCGAATATATATCCTCACCAAAAGACAGAGCAAACCACATCGACATCGGCCACAACAGCATCGGATGCCATTGTCAACATTTGTTGACACTTATTGAGGACTATCCGTTCGAGGTCTGGGCTCTTGTTTGGCCATTTCCCGCTGGCCGTACATTTTGTGTGTGGTTTTTAATGATGTCCCTGAAAGTGGCACAATGTGCGAGTGTGAGTGAGAGTGTGAAAAATAAAAGTGGGTGAAAGTGGCTTGTGTGTTTGTGTGGGTGACAGGCACGTGTCCTTGCTGTTGGCCCATTGTGCGGCCCGATGTTTTATGCATGTAAAGTGTGTGAGATAAGTGGCAGTTTCACATTGTAAACTATCCGTGTGCACTCCCCATTCCCATCACACTCACTCATAATTCCGCAGATTATTCGCGCCCGAAAGCATGGAGAATGGAGAACATGATGCTATTTTCCTCCCAGGTTGATATTGCTCATACGCAACGTACGCCGAAAGGAGGCAACAGCAGGCAAATGAGCTGCTTAATTCCAGTGTGGTTTTTTTTGTGTTTTGTGCTTGTTTTGTGCAACTTGAAGGCTCCGAGCTATCGAAAATGAATTTTCCAGAAGGGAAAACATTTATGCAAGCCACTCATGCGAGCCGTGAAGTACCAAGCCACTTGTTTTGATTGCCTCCTCAATGTTGCATCTACAATTTGCAGACTTTTCACAACAATTTGTAGATAGAGTTGAGTAACGGAAAGAGCTTCCTTTCTTAAGCATTAAGTTCCAAGAAGATAAATCTTTATTTATCTAATTTTTTATGGAAAACAATTTAATGAATTTAAATACTTGTCTGAAAAGTGTAAAAAAAACTCTAAAAGAATTTCTAGATTATCGGTATAGAATGCCTAAAAAACTAGCAAAGATTAAGATTAACCAGCTCTAAAGCATTATTTAAGTGAGAGCATTTCGCAAAATTTAATCTCTGGTAAATTTTAAAACAAATTAAATATATGGATTTTTGAGGAAATGGGAATAACCATTATTGTCGTAAAAACCATAAAGAAGGCTATATAAATTTTAAGAACATTTGCAGAAACTCCAGAAAGAGCGACGTTATTTTTCATTGATTTACGAGCATCCTGCATGACTGGTAACTGCTGACGTTGGAGGGATAAGTGCATTGGGGTTGGCCATCAGCTGTAACTTTAAGAGCGGTGGGTCACAAATAATGCAAAAACCTGGCCAAGGCCAAGAGTGTCAGTTCGGGCTGTGGGGCCATTTGCCAAGTTGGTCTACTTCTGGGTTTTGGATTTTGGTTTTTTCTTGGCTTTGATTTTGGCAGTGATTTCTTGGCATCCCCGAAAGAGTGAGAGTGCACTTTAATTAAACATTTCACAAGTGGGAGCCGAGTGTGTGTTGAATAGAGTTCCTCGCACCCGCCTTCCTGCTGTGCGGCTTTTAATTGAAGATTGCTGTCGGAGTTGGGGCTGCTGTTGTCGCCTCTGTATTTGCATAATGAACTCAATTAAAAGTTGGCTTCTCCCCACCCATATCCACGCCCGCTGAGGCTGAACTTAGGCTAATGGCAGGAACTGTTTAACGTGGGTGTGACTCGGGTTCACTCCTTTCTATCCTTGAGCAGGAGCTGCATGCGCTGACCCACCAGTCCCAGTGGCTTGCGAGGCACCAAATGACACGTGGATTGCCTGAGATTTATGGCGGTTATATAGAGATATATCGGATTATAAGTAACACTCACTTGTAGATGATTTTCTCGCGGTCTGCCCAGGGCCAGGATCGTTCCAGCTTATCCAGACGGAACAGCAACTGTGGGAGGGGATAACACAAATATTTTGTAATATATATTTAATGAAGGAATCCTGAATTTATTTGTGAGCTGATTGATTTGTGTGCTAGGTGGCTGGCATTACCTTTTGCGTCTGCCCCTCGGCGGAATCCTGAGACGGCGCCTGCGGAGTGGGCGTGGCAGGGCGCACCTTTGATTGCTCCGGCTCCAGGTGATAATGATGCTCCTCCTCCATGGCCTCCTTCTGCTCCTCCTTCTTTTGATGGCCCAGTGTCAGTTCGCCCTCGGCCTCGGCGTCGTTGATGCGCAGCTTGGGCACATTGCGAAGATTCCAGGTGTAGGTGGTGCTCAAGAAGTCGCTGTCATCTTCGTCCTCTGAGGGGGAGGCGAAGCTGGATTCCTCGGCGAAGGCCTCCGCCTCCGCCGTTGCCGTTGGCAGTTTTATAAAATATACCGCGCTCCCCGCCTCATCATCGGATTCGGCATCATCGCTTGCCTCATTTGCCGGATAATTGGCTTCCGATGCATAATCCGATTCCGGCGTGACATCCTTCAGCAGCTTTGATTGCTTGCCACCTCGGATGGCCCCATCCCCATCCCCATCCTGATCCTCAACCTCATCCAACACCTGGACCAAGTCATCCTCGTCACTGTCAGTGTCATCGAGCCGTTCCTCATCCCTTAGCTCGTAGTCGAGGGCATCCTCGTCGTAGGAGAACTTGCGCTGCACATACGCCTCCTCATCTATCTCCTCCTCGTCCAACCTGCCAAAACTTTGCGACACCGTGGCCAATGTGGAGGACAGGATTTTGGGTATTTCGGCGATGGCGGATAGTTTGCGCTGCATCTCCAGGAGGCGCATCTCGATGGAGCTGGCTCGAATGCGCCCTAAATTAAATTCATCGGGTGGATAATGCAGTTCAAGGGGTTTACACATCATTGGGATTGAGTTTTATTAAAGCAACAAACACAGACACAAAATATCCAAAAATTATTTACACGAGTAACGTAAACGCTGCACTGAGGGAAAGCAAAGATACATTGGATTCAAAATGATTTATAATTTAATTTAATTTAAAATTTCTCCACTGCTTCCAAATTATTTGCTAATATATCAACTTCAAGAGCCTTTATAAATCATTTCAATAAAAACCCTATTTTTATTCAAATTAAAGTTCCTTTAATGAGATATAAAAATATACAATTTTCAAAAGGCTCCTTTTGGTTGATTACTTTACTAGATTTTAACTTAAAACTGAAATTTCAATGTTCTCTTGGTTTTTGAAGGGCGTTTTTCTCAGTGCGGGGTTAAGGCTTTGGGAGGCGACTGCTGTTGCTGCCAGGGATTAAGCCGGTTAGCTGGGAATCGGCCTTTACACTTCCTCACTTGCCCTTGGAGGCGCTGGGCAGGGCCAGGAGCATGTTCTCGATGGTGCTGCTGCGCAGCTCCTGATTATCGCCCACCTCCGCGAAGAAGCGCCGGATGTTCCGCATGATGCGATGGTGGGGCAGCTCCTGGATCACGGAGGGGCACGGTGGAGGAACAACGGGCAACGGTAACGGAAACGGAAAACAGAGAACGGAATACGGAATGGGTTAATTTCGATGGCAGAGTTGTTGGCATGCAATCGTGTGGTTGGTTCACCTGCTCCTCCTCGTCGGAGGACTCGTCCTCGCTGAGCTCAATGACCACCTCGTTGCCCTCGTCGTCCAGCTGGGTTTTGGTTTTCTTTTTCTTGGGCTTCGGCGGCTCCGGGGGGTCTTGCCACATTATCGGATGCCAACAACGCGAGCCAAGCAGGGGGGTTGGGTGGAAGTCTACAAAAAGATACAAAGCCATGTGAGAAAGGGCTACACGGAGAAAAACAATGCAATGTGTTCTGGGGTGTCTTTATCTATCTATCTTTGATCACAATTTAGTATACATTTTTTCTGTGCACTAAAGAAGTACTAGGATTTAATGGGAACTTGAAGGACTGACTCGTGCAAGTGGATTAACGAAAAGACAATGAAGTACTCACCACTGGGCGGCGGCAATGGCTTGGGAATCCGCATCACAATCGACTTCTCCTCGCCGGCCTCGAACTGGCCCATGGGGTCCTCCTCCTCCATGCTGCAGGGAATGCAGAAGATTTCTCATTACATAAGTTAAACGGCCCATAAGCGTCCCAGACACACTGCGAGATACTCGGAGCGTATCTGGGGCAACCTACTTGCGCAGCAGGAAATGTATCTTCTTGGGCGTGGCGTTGATTTTCTCGTGGGCCTGGGACAGTGACAGCTGCGAGGCGTCCTCCTCGTTTATCTCGAGTATGACGTCGCCCAGTCGAATGCCCCCTTTGTCGGCCAAGCCGTTGGGGGTCACCTGCAAGTGGCAAAGGATGTCGATGTTGAAATCGAGAGCAAAGCCGAGTCCCCCCGATCCTTTCACTTTCGCGTGTATCCGCACGGTGCGAGTCTCGCGGCGCAATTGAACGGATATCTGCGTACTTTGGTGAGTTTGGGGTGAGCAGATCCACGCGATACGCGACCGACAGATACAGATGACATGTATCCGAGATGAGCTAACTGCGCGGCTGCTCTCAAAAACAAAACCCTCAAAAAAAAAAAATGAAAAACAATCAAAACTGAAAGCTAAAGACACACAATGCGGTACTTGAAAAGGCCTGATTCGACTAACCAAATACCCCTTGTTTTAAAGGAGTTTGTTAAATATTTATTAATTGAATATATATAAACATATAAATACCTTTGTGCCCAAGCAGATCAGGTTAGTTTACAAATGGTTGCTGGGATGCAAATTATTAATATAGAGTATAGAGTAAATTTAATTTTCAAAGCCTTAATTTAGCAGAAATAAGAGGTATTCAATAGTCGGGGTACTCGACATTATTTCCTGTTTTTTTCTGCTTTCAATAATATGTTTTTTTACCAATACTTTTCCATAACACATATCGAAGGCCCAGTTCATTAAACTCTTTCATTATCTGTCCTAAAAACGATTTAAACTCGGAAAGACAAAAAGCAAAGCACAAATTGATATTCTTTCTTTTAGACAACGAGAAATGTTGCACAAATGTCGAAAGCAATAATAATAGTTTTTGGGGGAATAGGAAATAGGCTTTGCATATATGTATAAACAGAAAGATACGTTTCAGAAGTATAGGGAACTAGAAAATTCGTAAAAGTAATAAGTAATTGAATTTGTAAATGTTGTAGTACATATTCCATAAATATATATACCATTTAAATTACTTACAATATTATTTTTGAATAAAATTATAAGTCCCTTTAAGTAAATCTCAACAAAAAATTGTTCAGTGGATTTTATGACACCCACTATATATATATTTAAGTGCATGTGTATATATATATTTAACCCAAATATTGTACATTCACTTGGGACTTAAGTGAGCCAAAAAAAAGAGCCATCGAGTGAGCCGAAACGGGACAACAAAAAAATTACAAAAAAAATTAGAAAAGTGACAGGTGCAGCTGCCAAAAAACAATAAAATGCTCGTTTCTATTTGCTGGCAGGCAATTTGCATTGAATACGTCTTCGTCATAGCGTAATTGGAATTTAAATTTGACTTGTTGTTGTTCGTTGATGTTGTAGAACGAAAATTGGAATCTATGACGAAATCGCAGAAATGCAGTTGTACCAAAGCTACAGTAAGAAGACATTAAGACGAACTATAATTCATTGAACTATAAAATTTGTATATGTTAAAGTTCATTTTCCTCAAGAGTTCCAAAGAGTTATTAAAATATGTACAGTACATACTTCAATTTATATTTTTATTTATATTTCTTTCTTATTTCTTGTCGTTATTTTCCAATTTATTATATTTATTTTGTAATGGGTGCTTAAATCAAAATTTATTATCAAAGCATCATATAAATTATATATGCGGAGACAGCAGTTTCCTTTAATCAAAATAATTCAAAAAATATATTATTAAAAAAATTCGAAACTAAGACAACAATAACCCAAAATCCCTAATTTAAAAACAAGACAATTTCTTTGTTTAATGATAATAACAAATACCTAGAAATGATTACACAGCAAAAAAAGTCGTTCAATGATTTAAGCATGCTTAATTTTTGAGATGGAAATTCATAAAGCAATTGAATGGAATCTCTGGTAAAGATTCGTTTACATTGGGGGAAATTTATTTGAGCTGGAACAGGTGTTTCGGTTCCCAACTCACCTGAAAGACTGTCAGCGGCATGTGGAACTCCGCGCCGCCAGTGATAAGGAATCCCCATCTGCTGTCGTCCTTGGAGTCGTAGGCATCGGAGTCGACGTCGAAGGCGGGAAAGCCATCCGTGTCGCCAATGCCACAGGACACCTTGATAATGGGCGCCTTCTTCTTTGTCTCCGGCATCGACCAGAGCAATCCCAATGGCTCCGGCATCTTGTTTGTTTACCTCCGCTCGCCTCTCCGCTCTCTCAGTGCCGTGTTTATATTTGTATTTGTATCTGTATCGGAATCTCTTCGTATCCGCTAGTTTTATTTATAAATTTCGCTCTTGCCGCCGGCGCTCTTGGTTCTTCGTAATTTTCTATTTTCCGCTGCTCTTTTGTTGGCGGAAAACTTTTAGTTGCTCTTTCAGCTTATTTGCTTGTTTGCGCTCGCCTGTCAAAATTCCGCCCTTGCTGAAATATTATTTGTATTTTGCCGGCTTCTCACAACACAACCTGACCGGGGGTTACACTTCTCAGATACCAATACAGGTTTTACACCAATTTCAAAATTTCAGCCAATTAGGGGACTTATATAATCAGAAGACCCTCATTGCACAATAGAAACCTCATTAAATTTTAAGTGAAAACTAGGGAAAGCGGTTGCAAACTCTGAAATTTCGAATATAACCAAAACCACAACTAATTGAGAAATGAGAATTACAGGGATAAATATGGAAAATGTATCCAACACTTTGGCATCTGTAGCTGTCTGTTTCTTTGGGCTGTTTTTCCGACTTCCACTCGACTGCATTCGACTTGGCCAACTAAAATAATTTTCGAGAAGTTTGCCTTTGTGGCTGCATCTAAGTTTTTTTTTTTGTTTTCCTCGTCTCTATTTTGCTCTTGTTTGCATTTTTTGTTCTTTTCTCCTTTTTTTTAGGTAATGCACTGAGGCAGAATCTGATGCATTTTCGTCAAGTTATTTTAATGGGATATTCTTTGGTTATAGACAACACACGGACCACAAAATTATACTTTGCCTTAAAAACCACTACTACTCTAGTCTAAAAAGGATAGATATTCACCTGTTCACCAGTCACTAAACTATATTTTATATTGTCTAACTACAAGAACAAGAAAGTGTAGAAG
This sequence comes from Drosophila setifemur, assembly GCA_021224005.1. NCBI lineage: Eukaryota > Metazoa > Arthropoda > Insecta > Diptera > Drosophilidae > Drosophila > Drosophila setifemur. Next base: position 10,579,446 of record JAJJHY010005742.1, read on the forward strand.
CTATATAAACAGATTAAATGTTCCAAGCTCTCCGGTAGAAGTTGTTTTGTTAAACAAACAACAATGGAAATCTGAATTTTGTGCCAGTAAAAATTTCAAAGGCATAAGCCAAAATCCTAAAAAAACAAGTAAGAACGTTACAGTCGAGTTTCCCGACTGTTACAGACCCTGTACAAATTTGGTTTTAGGCAAAATAAAAAAAAAACCAAAAAAAAAATTATAATCACACCTAAGTCCGGTCTGGGATTCGAACCCAAGATCTTCGCATTTTAAGTCGAACGTCGTAACCATTCGACAAACCCAAACTTTTTAAACCAGCAGCTAATACAGTTTAAATATATTGAAGGCACACATTCATACATATGTATATGAAGGTAGTGGCAGCGCAGCAGCAGCGGCACTTCCGAGAAAAATCAACCACCGAACGCAAGCGATTTAACGTTTGTTTGCGCAAATAAACAGATTATTTGTGGTTAGCGCCTGTAAACTTTAGGTATTTATTTTGCGCTTTCTAATTAACCAATCTTGATGAAATTTTCAGGATCGGTAGATCGGTATGCTCCAATTGCATGTGTGTTTTTAAAAAAATTTTAGCTTGAAAATTGTGCAGTGCAGGGCAGTGCAAAAATTCAAATACAAATTGCGGGGGCGGTGGGCGTGGCACCGACTTAAAAAAATAAACTCTAATTTACTCAGTATTAGAAGAATCTACACTGGTAATACGGGTCTTCTAGCTCTTACAGTTGCTGAGATCCGTGTGTTCATCCGGACGGACGGACGGACGGACGGACGGACGGACAGACGGACAGACGGACAGACGGACAGACGGACATGGCTATATCGACTCAGCTCGTCATGCTGATCAAGAATATATATACTTTGTGGGGTCTGCCACGCCTCCTTCTGCCTGTTACATACATTTGCACAAACTTAATATACCCTTTACCCTTTGGGTACAGGGTCTAAAAAGCCCAGGTCGCACTCAGCACACCTGGTGAACACCAGATTCGATTAGAACGGGTAACCCGAGGAGTAGTTCACACACAAAATTTGTTGGCCCGGCCACAAAGGAGTGAGCCAAACGTGCCTTATCGGCCGCCACAACAAAAAGGCAACAGCAGCAACAGATATCCAAATGCTGACATCCAGGAGACATCCAGGAGACAGATAAAGGGATGCCAGTAGCAAAATTTGCCAGCAAAGTTTTCAATAACCGAAACGTCAAGTCGAGTGCAAAATGCAGATGACACAAGACAAAGAAGATCCCACATACATAAACGCAAATAAGTTGCCGTTTATGCGTGACATTCTTCGGAATAACCTCTTACAGGTTATTTTGAATCAAGAACTACTTATTGAAAAGTAAATTAATAATCAAAATTGAGCTGATATAGGTTTGCAAAATATCCACATGGAAAACCATTTAAAGAAATCTGCTGCATATACAATTTTAACCGAATTATTAAATTGGTAGTCATTGAATAATTAAAAATAATTCAAAAAATTAATAATATAAAATACCTTTATCCGCATTCAATTTTATTTAAGAACTTAAAGCTTCTGCACTGCTGATAGGCAAACTCTCGGGTGAAAGTTTAGAAAGTTCCCCCAGTGGATTTAAATTTAAAATTTATGAAGCTTAATAAATTTGCAATTGTAATGCATAAACCAACATCTAAATGACATATATATTCCGTGAGCTCTGCTGACATTGACATTATTCTCTTGATAAGGATTGGCGATAGGGAATGGCATTATATTTCAAAAGTACATTTTTTCTTGTTGTGTTGATTCTCTGTTTATTTAAATTCCAAATTGTGCAACTTTGTCTTTGCGTATTTGGCGATTTGGCAATTTATTACAAATTTCGTACTTATTGTAAATTTCGAGTCTCTTTTCAAAGTACGAGCCCTGCTCCAAGTCATCCACTTGCCTCTCTGGGCAAATCAGCCGATCTTCGCGTGCTCCCTTCGTCCGTTGGTACCTCATCCTTAACAATACCATTGCGCTCCTCCGAAGAACTACTCGAATCGTCTGCGGCTGGCTTGTTCACATTATCCTTTGGCTCCTCCGAAGAACTACTAGAATCATATGCGGAACGCTTGTGAATTCTGGGGTCGCCGCTGTCAGGTTCATTGTAATCGTCAGCTTCCTCCGTCCTCTGTGGGATAGCTACTGCCATACTCAGCACAAGAGCCAACAATAGGAACAGGAATGCGGACCCACGCATTGCTAAAATCCTTTGCAAATCCTCAAAGGAAAATTAGTGATTTGACTTGCTTCGACGACTTGCTTTTGAAGACTGATTTTTTTGCACGCAAAGATTTTCCACGACACCTCAACAAATGTATGTTACTATCGGTCCGTCGGCAATTATGGGATTATAGACTTAAATGGAAATAAAGCTTCCATCAAATTGGAAACGATAAGGTACAATTGCATCTGGAATTCTGTATTGACTTTGTGCCACCCTAAATTGATGCTATCTTTAAACGATTCTGTATTTTACATCTGCCTAATGTACCATAAAATCAATTGTTAGAGATATTTATTTTATGCAAGTTTCAGATAGTTTTTTTTTTTAGATAATTCATGTCCCTGAAAATTTTAAGTGAAAGTTGAGAAAGTTCCCCCAGGGAATTTTAAATTAAATTTATGAAGCTAAATAAATTTGGAATTCTAATGCATAAACCGACATCGAAATGACACATAGTAAATGCCGTGAGCTCTGATGACATTGACATCATTGTCTTGATAAGGATTGGCGATAGGGAATGGCATTATATTTCAAAAGTTCAATTTTCTTGTTGTGTTGATTCTCTGTTTATTTAAATTCCAAATTGTGCAACTTTGTCCTTGCGTATATTTCGTTTTGGCAATTTATTACAAATTTCGTACATATTGTAAATTTCGAGTCTCTTTTCCAAGTAAGAGCCCTGCTCCAGGTCCTCCAGTTGCCTCTCTGGGCAAATCCAAGCAAGGAGTTGCAAGTTCCGAGATCTTTCATCCTGAGCCGATCTACGCCTTCTTCTTTTATCCGTTGGTACCTCTTCCTTAACATTACCATTGGGATCCTCCGAAGATCTACTAGAATCGTCTACTGCTGGCTTGTTCACAATATCATTGGGCTCCTCCGAAGAACTACTAGAATCTTCTGCGGCTGGCTTGTTTACAATATCCTTGGGCTCCTCCGAAGAACTACTAGAATCGTCTGCGGATCGCTTGTGAATTCTTTCTTCGCCGCTGCCCAGGTAGTCAGGTTCATTGTAATAGTCAGCTTCCTCCGTGCTCGCTGGGATTGCTACTGCCATACTCAGCACAAGAGCCGACAATAGTAACAGGAATGCGGACCCGTACATTGCTAAAATCCTTTGTGAATCCTCAAAAGAAAATTTGTGATATGACTTGCTTCGACGACTTGCTTCGAAGACTTCCTTTTTAAGACTGAATTTAGTGCACGCAAAGATTTCCCACGACACCTCAACAAATTTACTATCGGTCCGTCGGCGATTTTGGGATTATAGACTTAAATGAAAATAAAGCTTCCATCAAATTGGAAATGATAAGAAACAATAGCATCTGGAATTCTGTATTGACTTTGTGTCACCCAAAATTGATGTTATCTTTCAAATATTCTGTAGAAATTGTTCTTAGATTAAGCCGTTTTAATCTAACAATAATTTATTGATTCCAAAAAAACCCTAACAATTATATTTATTTTATTTATTTAAGTTTCAGATAGTTTTTTTTAAGATAAATTTAAAGATGTCCTGAAAAAGTAAATATGATTTAAAAGAAGTTTATTTTGTGCCCTTTAGAGGGTATTATTATTTTCGGAATCGGAACTCTACAGCAAAAGGTTCATAAACTCGCCTTTTTTTTAAGATAGTTGATTGTTTTTTTTTTTTTAAGAGTATTTATAAGCCTCGGATCACTATATAAAATAGCTGCCATATGAACGTTTGGCGAAAATGGGTCAAAGAGCTTCAACTTTGTATTGTTTCATATAATTCATTCTTGAAAAATAAACTTATCCCAGACATTAAAACTGATTTAGAAAACTTTAATAATCCGGCACCTATATCCTATACGATTGAACGGATTAAGGGCAACTGGTCTGCAAGGGTATTCTAAGCTTGTATATTATAAAAATTATAGTGACTAACCAATTTTCCTTTAGGAATCATCGATTCGCTAGGCCAAACGAAATGCTAGACGAAATCTTCCCTGATAATTTCGAAATGACGAGCTGTCTTGATAGCATTTAATAAGTCTAACAAGTCCGATAAGGAGAATGCAAAAATACACATAGCCCAGTTTGTTTGTTTTTAAAATTTGTTTTTGATTTATTTAAAATTAAATTACGACTGCGTTTCATTCAGCATAGGTAGCTTCGTTGGCCTCCAAGGAGCTCACCTCCTGAACCTCACATCCCTGGGCATAGTCCTCACTGCTGACATTCTCTTTGTGCGCCTGAGCCTCCTCCAGGGCCTGGGCCATTTCCGCCTCAAGTTCCTTCTCGGCCTGCGCATCCAGCTCCTCGTCCAGACCCTCCTCCTGTGCTTCAACCTCTCGCCTCTGTATCCTATCGAGGCTCCTTACGGTCTTGATCTTCTCAGCTGAATTCGAGTCTGAATCTGAATCTGAGTCGGAATCCTTGTGAGCTGGCTTTTCTGTATTAGCCTCTGCATTGTCCACAGGCAGAGCAAATGCCGCACTTATAACTAAGGCAGATACTAAAAGCAGCAGCACGGATCGATGCATTTTGTAGATATTTTTAAAAGTCCTTGGAAAGGATCGTCTTGGGGTAACTTGCGGGGCAGGCGACTGTTTTAAACTGACTGTGATCGATGGCTACGGCTTATTATTATTTATATTTAAAGATTCCGTCGGTCGGCGGCATATATACTTGTACACTGCGAACATATACATGTATATGCATATTTCGCACCCGGCACTCTCACACTCTTGGGACTCTTATTTTCTAATTTTTCCTTAGCACACTGCGCAGTTCCCTATTTGGTAGCAATTGGCATTTCAGACGCGACTTGCATAATTCATGACAACAAATTGAGAGGCTGCGATGCTCGCCGGGTACTGACTGTACTGTGTAGTAAACAGAATCAGGGCGATAAGCCCAACTGAGTCTCGGATCAGCAAAGATCAACCCGACGCGCAATTAGTAATTATCGACGCCTTCCAAGAAATTAAAGCTGTGCACTGTCAATGCGAAAATATGGATGCTGAAAGCCGATCATCGGTTCATTTATTGGTTCATCATTTTAAAAAAAAAATGTTATATTCAAAAAATCTTTATAATTGACTACATTTCTTAAGAATTTTCTAAGGATAATTTTGATTTTAAAATTCATTGCCATCTTCAATATAGCCTGAAACAAACCCATTTTCAACTTCATTTTTGTTACAAATGACAATTATTTCGAAAGATAATATAAACCAAACAAATATAGACAATAAATGAATCATATAAAATATCAGGTATATTATTTTATTGCAAAGTATTAAATTAGCAAAATATCTTTAAATTAATTAATCATTTAAAGAATATTACTAACTATCACATTTATTTGCAAGTGAGATTTTAAAGCTATATTTGCATTTAAAAACAAATATATTTTGCTCAGCTCTGGGACTATCACATATGTACATATATATATACATACTACTGATTGAGTGAGCCACTAGTAAATAAACATGTTTACAACTAGAAAATATATATATGTTGATTTTTAAATTAGCTGGTAAAATAATGAATCATATTATAAGTGGTATTTCTCGCTGTGTTGAGCTGGACTGTTCGTAAATTACAATTTCGCCGGGCGGAACGTGCCAGCATAATTGAAGCGTGGGGAGAGCTGATTCAAGTTCAAGAGCTCGCTCAACAATCCGCCAGATACTTCTGGATACTGGAGCCGGCTGAGCCGAAAATTCCACTTAATGCAGAGCGGCGTCGTAGGCAAACAAACAGAGAAGCCGAGAAAGGATTCTCGCAAAGTTTCAGCGGGCATGATAAATAGGGAAAAGGTTTCCCGATGGTTTCCCGGCCCAGAACGTGAGCGGACTGGGAAATCGCCGGAGCAAGCGGAGGCCACATGTGTACGCTGACGAATGTCCAGGGACAATTATTTTGTCGACAGTGTTTACCCGGCTATTAAAAGCCCATCAGGATCAGGAGTTCGACTATTATTCACCTGATGCCGTCGTTAAAGAGGCCGAGGCAATCCTTATGCCGAATCGAAAACAAATTTATTTAACAGCCATCAAAGTGGGATTGGCGGCCATAAAAACTTACTGAGCCTCCTCCGCGGATAGGGCTTATTGAATATGATTCCCAGATGTCCTCCGAACATCAAAGGCAACGGTGGGGCAGGACGATAAAGTCGCTGGCTCATGCATAATTTAAAGAATTTCGGCATTTTGATGAATCAATTTCCACGCAGCCAGGCCCGCACAAAATGAGACAATCCGAGGGAAAGTATTAAGACCTGAAATCCATTCCAAGTGCTGCAGTGCTTTCTATGCAAATTACAAAACACTGCAGCACTTTTATGTAAATCGGATGGCACCTGGTGTCGCCCCAAAAAATACAAAAAGAGCACAGTGTGAAGGGAATTAAAGAGCGGAATGTGCTTGGCCAACATTCTGTCATATTTATTAAAAATTAATCAATGTCATAAAGTTTACCACACTCACAGGGACACTCACCCGACGCGCTGCGATCAATCAAGTTTAAAGCCATCGCAAGATTTACTTAGGACTCCAAACTGCGCCCCAGGTGGTGCTTAAAAAAAAACAAGCGAGCAGGAAGTCTTTAATTTAGAGCGAATTATGACGGGAAATTTAATTTTAAAGTGACTTACATGTGACACAATTATTAGCAGACCTATTTATTATTTATTTAAATAAACTATTATTTTATTTAAATAAATTTGAAACACTTTTTTTTTAATGTGAAATAAAACTAATGGAAATATAAATTACAGCGTCTACTTAAAGTTCGAAATTTGTTATTTACCCGCAAGTGAACATAATTTCGTATATGCCTAAAATTATGCAACAGTTTTTTTCAGTTTTACAATGTATTTTATAATGGAATTTTACATGGAAATGATTTCTTTTATGCAAACTAATATAACTTTTTATTTGAACTACATATTTTTAATAAAAATCAAAGGATATTTCGATTAAAAATGTGTGCCAGATATTGACTATATATGTTTGCAATTTTGTATTTATAACGCCTTTTGATTTAGTTGTCAGAATACCAAACAACTCCAACACCAAAACACCAACACTGGCATGCGACACACACACAATACACTAACACAAAACTCATACAATAAAAACTAATACACAAAACACTATTTTTTTAAATATTAAAAAAATAAAATTTTAAAAAAATTAAAAAATACAATACACAAACAATGGCCGAAGAACTTGAGGACACCGGGGAGGTCTTGGAAGTGGCCGAAACCACTGAGGTAATTGCAGTAGGGACCGCAGAGCCTAGTGCCATTACCCCCGTGGTTTCGGATCATTCTGGGCCCAAAGAAATTGATCCCGCTTTGGAGGAAAATATCAATCCAACGGAGGAGGACCCAGCTTTAGAGCCCGATCACACGTTGGAGGCAACCGAACCAACGACTGCTCTGGAGGATAGCCAAAATACAGAAGTACCTAGACTCAGCCAACTAACAGGTGAGGAGCGTAGATCCATGTTTAAGATTCTGCGAAAAGAGCGCTTGAAAGACAAATGGAACAAAAGGTTTATGGTTGATGATGGAGATAAATTGGAGTTAAGGGCGGAAAATCCGGAGGATGAGCAAATCGATGGTTCTGAGGGTGAACAGGAAGCGATGGAGCACACCCACGACTCAAACGATACGGGAAGCAGCAATGAGGATATAGAAATCGACACTCTACGCAATAGCCTTGATATCCCCCCAATGGACGCTTATCCCTCTTTCGTGGAAGATGATTCAGATGCAAATGCCACGCGAAAGTTTCCCCTAGAATGGGAGACCTCAGTGGATGACCCACTAAGCGGTATGGCGCTAAGACCACCTACGGAACCTGATTCGATTCAGCTGAAGTCGGACTTTCTGGTTGATTTCGAGCTACCGAGTCTCTCGGATATCTCCGATGAGCACTCCGAGGAGGAACTACCTACGGTAAAGTCCGTTCACAGCGTAAACGAGACAAAAGGGTATTTTGTGGACCCCCTCGGTGGGGAAGAGGCTTCGAGCTCCAGCGCCAGCGTCACCTCGGAAAGTACGCATATGTACTTGGACCAAGAGGAGCATTCACAGCAAATGGACGCTGATTCACAGTCTGGTTTATCGGAGATGTCCGACATTCCAGAGTTCGCAGATGCATCACCTGAACCTGAACCTGAACCTCGAGGCAGGGCCTTAACATTCGATGATTTCAGTGCAGCTTTGAAGGAGGTCGTAGTTGTAGAAGTTTCCGAAGACACCGATGAGGAAATGTCAAGGATCCAGGAAATCGAGAAGACCGTCCAGGACTTCATCGAGGATCTTTTGCGGGATCTCGAGGGGTCGAAGTACCGAAGTGCGGACAGAGAGCTCCGAAACAAGTGCGACAACTATAAGCTGATGCGCGAACTGCTCAATCTCACCGATGCCTACATCATCGAGAAGGCCGAGAATGCCTTGCTGAACACTCGCCTCTGCGAGTTCTACAAACGGGTGCGGAACACTCGGGTCTTCAGGACACTGAACCTACTCGACGAGGGCCGCTACTATTACCGGTATATGAACGGCCTGAGTCGGGTCGACTACCTTAAGCAGATGCTGCAGTCCGCCAAGGAGATGTATGCCAGACAAATGCTTTTGTTGGTCTTCGATCTCCAATCCGCCCAGACTCTTGTCAACTGCACCGAGGAGCACCTGGAGCAGACGGTGCGCAAAACCCTGTTGAGGCCAGGTAGAGATTTTCTTGGTCGTGTAATCGAACGGGAGCTGCGGCTTATGACCTCCAAAAGGCGGGACATCAGCGACACTCGACTCTATCTGATCACCAGAAAGCACACTCTTGGGCACATCATGAAGGTGAGTCTGGGATTGCAAATTCACAGAATTAAGGAGTTGGAGATCTAAACATTACTAAACTACTCCTTGGGGCTTCCAGAAAATTACTGAATTGAACACGGTGAGTGAAACTATCAGCATCAAAGATTTCATATCAATACAAAATGATGTGGTGACTCTGGAGAAGAAAATTGAAGGTGAGAAAATTATATTTGTATTAGGTTTCAACTTATTTAATTTTAAAGTATTAATTCCATTCTTTAAATCATGAACTTATGGTAAGAGACTATAATTAATCTCTCTGCGAAAAGAAAGAGATCTAAAAGATGGTAAGAGCTAAAGGAAAAGAGCCAACTTTTTGATTTTTACTCTTTATGTATCTGAATTTGTATTTGCATTAAGTATCTGAATTTGTTGAATATATTGATAGAACATTAACGAAACAAGGTAATAATATCGAAGTAAAAATTAGTTGAGCTTTCTTACTTGATTTGTTTTGGATTGATTACATTAAGTTTCAAAAATCGAAACTCCTTTTTCCACCAGAACGCAACATCGATCTGAAGAGGATACGCAGCCAGTACCTAACCGATATTCATCTCATGCAGCACAACCGGGAGAAGGTGCTGGAACTCGAGGAAAGGCTTCAGATAAATAAAATCACTTTGTGGAAGGCCATGGAACGACAGCACCAGCTCCGGGCCGAGCACTACAATGCGAAGGTCGACCGGCAGAATATGCTCAAGAGGCGCCGGGAACTGACCATCCAGGGGGGCATCCTTGCCATGCCGGCCCTGCTAAGGGACTACGATGACACCGTGCTCAAGCTGAAGGCGAAGAAAGAGGTCGTGGCCAAGCTAAAGGAGTCCATAAGATCGATCGGTCTTCGTATATCGTTCTACGAAGGTTTTTAGAAAGTTCTAAGCCTGATACTAGTAGTAACAATAAACAATAAACACAACGAAATGAAAGGATCTTTAATTTTGACATAATAAGCGTCCTTTTAGTATATATTATTGATTTATAATTTAATAATTCACTAAAGGGTCTACCTTAGGAAAAAGCTTATATTAAAGTACTATGAAACAAAGAATGCTACAAATGGTAAAACCTTTTTAACGTTGTTCCAAAAAAAATGTATTTTTCTGGAAAAAAAATGGAATAATGGTACCATGATTGTTCTTCATAAATCTGGCTTCTTTATTTAGCTTTGGATGTGCATTATTAGGTATTCCTGGAAATCAGTAACACACATCTCCATGAAAGGTATTTCAAATATCAATTGCAAGACCTATGTCATACTTAAATAACAACACCAGTACACAACAGCTCCATACAATAAACAAAAATATATTAAACAAAACATTAAAAACATTAAAAAAAAATTAATTAATTAACAAATAACAATACAAAAACAAATGAATTAAAAAACATAAACATAAGAACAAGAACATTAAATAAAAGCTAATTAAAAAAAATATATATAAAAAAAATATAAAAATCTTACGAAAAATAAAAAAGACCTCAAAAAGACAATGGAAAACGAAGAGATTCCATCACCGATGGATGTAAAATCGGGATCTGTCGTGGCTTCAGCCGATGGCCCCTCTGCGCATCCTAGTCAGGAGATCATACAACAGTCCCACGTTAGCTTAAAAGTCGAAGGATCGGATAATATGGTGGGCAGGGAGACTCAGTTGCTCAAGGATAGTAACTCGATATACAACCAGAAGCAAGCAAAGGACAAGGAGAATCTGGAGGAGAATAAGAGGAGAGTTAGAGAAGCGCTGGAGCGGCTAAGGAAAATCGAGGAGGCGGAAAGGAACATAAAGCAATCATTGAAGGAAGATTCATTGATCGTTGAGGAACTTTCCAAGAGCGATAGCCAATGGACAGCAGAGCAGTCCCAACACAGCGAGAAGGAAACTTTTATGCCGAGTGCGTCCATCGAGTCCATCGAAGTACCTGCAACCACCTTAAGTTCTTCCAGCTCCAGTGAGTCCTTGAAATCGATTGCGAAGGAATACGATCCCATGATGGTTGCGGTCAGGTCGCTGATGCTGATTCCCAGCTTATCCGACATTATCCTGTCCGAGGGTCCGGTTGAAAGACGTCGGACTGCATCCATAAGAAGGTCCAAACGAATCGACAGTGACGCGGGTGTGCAAGAGGAACATACTTTGGCAGAGGAATTCGTCCCCGAGGAAGGATCGAATGAGGGTGAATCCGGTGAATCGAGAAGCGATGAAGCGATGGGTGCCGCAATCGACCAAGACGATGAATCCTTCATCTCTTTTGCTAGTGACATAGAGGAAGTGAACTACCACGCCGTGGTATTTGACGATGAAGTAAAACATAATGAGGACGAATTTGCTGATTTCATGGCCTACGCTGACCAAACCACGACCACAGATATCGGACCCTTGCCAACCCAGCCCATTACTATGGAAGTAGATATAATCGTTGCCGATTTTATCAAAAGTCTGATAAGTAATGTGATCAACTTTTTTGAACGTCGGGATCCCGATGCCGAGAAAAGGAAAAAGCTGGACAAGCAGAAACTGATGGCCGGCTTGGAAACCGAAGTAGTTGAATACTTGTCCCTAATGGATACCAACAATGTGCTCAACGAACGTTTGGTCGACTACTATCGGCATGCGAAGATTAAGCGAAATTTTTTCGAACTCCCGGCGGCGGAGGAGGAGAGTTGCAAGACTCGGTACCAGATCGCTTTGGCTCAGCTCTCGCACGGACTCGAGCATGTGAAGCAGGTTAAGCTGTTGGTAGCCTTCCAAGCTAACAAAGCGATCTTGGAGCTCCAGAACGCTCAGAGCATCGTCTCCGGCACGGAGGTGCATCTGGAGCGGACGATTCGTCAACTGATTGTCCGCCCGGACTCGGAGACGGACTTTCTCAAGCGAATGGTCGCCCGCGAACTCCGGCTAATGTCCGTCTATCGGAATGATATAAGCGACACCCGGCTCATCCTCATCACCCAGAAGCATACTCTGGCCAGAACCGAGGAAGTAGGTATCGGGTGATGATGGGTTTACTTGGTTTATATTGGGAATCACTCTAACTATTAAACAGGTTCCCACACCCTCCCATTGTCCTTTGTTGAGAGCCCTTCTTTAGAGAGTCTTTGGAGAAAAAGTCTCGTGAATTTATAATATTTTAACAATAACAAAGTAAACTTAAGAATAGTCTGTGTTGTTTTTGAAAATCCTAATTGAGTCACCAAAAATTTAAATTTGTTTATCCTAAAACAGTCGCAAGAAATAACAACAAATTCTTTCATGTGATAATCATGTGCAAAACAAGTTATTTTTTATGGTTTTACATATCTTCGTTATCGTTTATCATCTTCGTTAAATTGCTGGAAAACTTTAGCCAATTAATTCTAAAGTTTCGAATTATACATTAAAAATTTTATAAGAATAATCTTAAAATGAATTGAGTTAACTGAAAGTGATTGATAACCAAAATGCTGCTCAAAACACTTTTTCTAAACAGTTTAGACAGCATAGAAATAATTATTTTAATTAGGTTTTAAGGCTAGATTTAATTTTATTTAACTCATATCTCTGGAAATTCACAATTTTGAACAATTTTGTAATATTTAAATTACCCAAACCAAGAAAACCAAAAAACTGGAGACCGTTTCCGAAAACATTAGCATGAATGATTTCATCAACACGCAAGCGAGAGTTGTGTCCTTGGAAAAGAAATTAGAAGGTAGGGAATTGCTTTTACTCCTTCCCGATTTATATGCTATTTTGATCCTGGTAATAACCCACCCAACTAGAACGTAATTTGGAACTGAAGAGATGCCACGTCCATTACCAAACCGAGCTGCATTTGATCAAGCACAGCCGAGAGAAGATTCTGGGACTAAAGAATCGACTGCAAGTTCTCAAGGCGAAGCTGAATGATAGCATTTTGAAAAGGAGTGATCTGAAGGAGCAGCTCTACCAAGAGAAGCTGATACGCCATAACATACGAAGGGCAACCAATGAACTCACCTACCAGGGCGGCATTTTGGTGATGCCCTCGCTGATGTACGACTATGATCGAACGGTGGTCTTTATTGCGGAGAAGGAGGAGCACGTTACCATGCTCAGGGAGCAGTTCAGGACACTTCTTACCCTAATTCGTGGCATTGAAAACGAGGAACGGGACTAGCCGATTTTATGAATTTTGAAACCAAACATCTTTGCTTATGTCAGGTCGAAAATCAGTTAATAAATTGATTTTATAATTCGTATAAGGTTTTGAACATACAAAAAAAAACAAATAAAACATAATTCACAATTAGAAAAAAAAAAGACTTCCTTCTTATAAGCTCACGCATCAATAATAACCCTGAATCGCTACAGAAAATCTCTTAATGAACCATTTTAGAAATATATATATTCCTCCACATTTTCACTGTCAAGTTTAATATTTATGTTTGCTACATATAAATGAAAGAAATATATTATATATGTATGTATATAGGAAAGGAAAGGAAAATTGCGCCTTTGTTGTCCTCTCTATTTATTCAAGCAACCTATAGTTGGAAATTTCCGAATTCTATAAATAAAATCAACCGAAAATTTGGCACGCTTGTTTGCTAAATTTCAAAATTGTTCGAAAAAACTGAGTAATTGGAAAGTACGCTCTAATTAGCCAAATACTAATGATACAAATATTTCAATTAATGAACATTAGTATACAATGTATGGTATTGTTCCGATTTAAGGAATATCTATTGAAATATTGTTTTACTACTAAATGATTGTAATAATTTCATTAATCTTTTCCTTTTATGAATTTTTACGAAGTGTGGTACAAAATAGGGCCACCAATTTTTAATACCCTCTGACAGGCAATAATAAATTAAAGTATCTTAAAGTGGCAGCCAAGAGCGTGAAATATACATTCAAGCTGTCTGTCATTTTTAATTTTTTTGGCACAATCCTTATAACTGCACCTGCACTACGTAGTTTTCAGTTTGTTTTGAGAGAAAACAATTTCACGCCTCGGACAGGTGAGCGAGCGTTGGGGAAAAAATATCAAAAATATCTGATATACATATATCCACATATAATATATATGCATAGATGCCTATCTTGATGTTAACTCTGGCCATCCCTGATGTTCTGACCTCGACACGCTTCAGTGGAATTTTTCACCCCACACACACACACACACCATGGTCGGGCTGGTTGTGTTTATGTTTAGTTTATAACGATGATAGAATGGATCCGGATAAATGCGCATATATATATATATATATAAAAGACATTTATAGAATGTATTGCTGCGAACATTGACTGGCCGTAGGCAGATAAATAAAGTCTCTACACCCACACAAAGAACAACAGCAAAATCGAAGAGAGCTCAAGGTTATAGAGGTGATCGAAAATCGAAAAACGAAATCAAAAACTGGATTTTGGATTTACTTTATTGTACTCGTATATAGATTAACTTAGGCGTATACTTAATTTTAAGGCTTTAGGTTGCTAGAAGCCTTTGAGTTGCTTTTGTGTGTTGTTTGTGTGAGTGTTGTTTATAATTTTTGGTTTGATTTTGGGTTTGATGTTGGTTTTTGCTTTTGTGAGGAATATTTTTTGTTCATCATACAAATATATATATATATATGTGTGTGCGTGTTCACTTAGCAATTAAGTGGTAGAAAAAGAACAATGGACCGATGTTGCGTCCACGCAGGATCCCGGGGTAGGCATTTACTTGCCGAGCAGGATCTTGCGGCCAGCGCCGAGGTTCTGGCCAGCCTGGGTGGCTCCCTTGTTGGAACCGGCCTGCAGACCGACGATGGTCTGACCGGCCTTCAGCTGCTCCTCGGTGAAGTCGCGCTTGCACTCATCAGCGGGCTTGGGGCCCAGGAAGGGACCCTTGAAGTCAGCGTGCTTGTAGGCCTGTAAAAAATTAAAAAATATCCAGTTAGAAAGGAAGGATAATCGTAGTCATATAAAATCCAAAATAAAGATTTTATATTACTCATAGTTGAAACTTTTGCAGCAAATACTTACAGCGCGGCCGATGGCGAAGATGGTGTTGGTCACATTGGAGATGTCCTTCTTCTCGTAGAGATCGACGGTCTGGAAGACATCGATATCGGGCACACCGTAGGCGATCAGGGCCTTCTGGAAGTTGTTGATGTTCTCCATGAACTTGAACTGGCCGCCGGAGGAGTTGATCTTGGCAACGGCATTGGGCGACAGGGTGTTGATCAGCTTGCACAGCACCTGACCGTCCTTGAGGGTATCCTCGTAGGACTCGCCAGCGGGGAATTTCTCGCCAATGATGGACTCAATCCACTCCTGGGCCTCCTTGTCCATCTCGGGATTGCGCTTGCCGGCAATCTAATTTACAAAAAAACAAAGCCATATTTTAGCAAGAACTTTCACAGAACATTTGGTTTTTGTTGTTTTCACTTAAGGTTTTGCATTTTTTTTTTGGGGAATTTTCACTAATTTGTATGATCTTTTTCTTATTCACCTTGGCACGAACGGCACGCTCAAGAGACATGTTTGTGTTTTTTTTTGGTTTGGGTTCTGGTTCTGTGGGATCTTCACTAAAGCTTGGACAAGCTAACACTGATGCCAGCCAACGGGGCGTATGCGGCTTTTAAAGCGCGAGAGAGCGTTCTCCGACGGATTCGTTCAAGAATTTTCCAAAAATATATCCGAAATTCGGAGTCGAGTGTGTGAAATTCGGTGGCGTGGGCGTGAAAATATATATTTTCCTTCATCGGTCGGCCAAGCGCCGACTTTTGCCTACCTCCCGCATGAGTCGTGCGTTATAATTTTAGACCATCATCATCTGCCGAGAAAACGAAAAAAAAAAATCATAGGCAAAATGCTTAATAATTTTCACACATATTGCAAGACTCTTGAAATCAATAGAAATTTTTGTGTACATTGTACATTGTTCTCTTCAAAATAAGCTGTTCACTTGCATGTTAACCGAAATTTTTTCGGACTTGGCTCATTTTTGACGTGTGCATTTGTTGGTCGTAATTTCCATGGGATTTGGCATGCATTTGGTCATAATTAAAATTGGCATCAAAATGGATTCTATCGGATGTGACATTCTCCAGAATTCGAAAAGAAACAAGGAAATTTAATTGGTGGAATGTGTATGACTTGTAACAACATGTCAAAATCTATGTTTTCTTATTTAAAAAAATATTTACTTAAGTTGTGGCTGAATTAATATTGCTTAATATTAAATTTATTTAATATGTGATCCTTAAATATATGAAAATAAATTCAACTATAAAACTATATGCCAAAAATGTATATTATTTTTTAGATAAAGCCCTAAGTAAAATACTATATTATAAATATATTAAAACTAAATCGTATTCTCATTTAACTGAAAAATTAATTAAAGACAAATTTAAGAGAATGTTCGGACAGAAAAAATTACGTAATAAATAATTTATTATTACTATTTGGGGGTCGTAAATTTTAATTTGTCTAACGCCACAAATTCTTAAAAATTCGACAATTTAAAATAAGCAATAAATTGCAGGCATAAACTGCTAATACAAATCAAATAGATTACCAACCATCGCAGTGAAAAGCGCATATTTAACAGGCATTCAAAAGCACAAGGCCAGATATTATTCTTTCATGTCCAGACAATTAATTTGAATTACGGGCCGTGTGTTATTGAAAAGCACTTCTGGGAGGTGGACACACGGTTGGCAACGAAATCAAAAACAACAACAACCAAGAGTTCTCCAAAAGTCAAAACAAGAGGGCAATAAAGTGAAGGCGACCAGACAGAACAAGGCGACTCGAGGGCCAAAGTTCGAGCCCCCCCACAAAAATACAAAAAATATATATAGTATATTTTATTAAAGAAGAAATCTCCGAGCAGAACCCAACAAACGTATCTGACAGCGGAACATCTATTTCGGGTGGGGAAATCTTCTGCTAGAGCGGATACAATTTCGATAACACTCGGAAAATCCCCAGCATACACGTAAAAGGCTCGACGGATTTGTGCTCTGGGTAGCGCAGAGCGACTATTTCTGAACAGGTGGAACGGGGAGCCAACTGAAATAGTTGCGCCCCGTCAGCGGTGAGATTTTCCAGGCTTTTCTCACACTTTTCCCTGGCACGCAAAAAACAACAGATGGCGTGTTCATTTATTTTTACCGCCTCCTTGGCCCACGGCACTTCGACGGACAGCGCGAGGAGTTTTTATTTTTTTATTTTTTCTTTAATTAACAAGTATTTTTTTGTCGGATTGAAGTAAACCGCAATTGTTGCGATTATGCCGTTTGCCATTTAAGTGAATTAAATTTGCCCGCAGCTTCGGTTCGACTATTGTCTTCTGAAAATTTAATTAATGCCCGCCAGATACGCTCCGCTTTTTTTCCCGGCAATTAAATTATTGTAATTGCATTTCGAAGGGAGGGAGTAAGTGAAAGAAGGAAATTCAATTAGGGACTGTTGGGGCTCTTAAGAACACCTAAAATACCAGTCCAATCTCTGATTGCAATTTAAACACACGCCTGATTAAATGTTTATCCGAGCCCTTGGCTTGGGTTTGGGTCCCCATCATCATGCATTCTCATCAGGCGTCGCCGTTTCACCAAATTGCATATGCTCACCCCTCTTGTTTGAATAGGAAAATTAGATTCGAGTGTGTGCAAACATCCTGGCAAAAACCACTTTCTATCC
Source organism: Drosophila setifemur (assembly GCA_021224005.1). Classification (NCBI taxonomy): domain Eukaryota; kingdom Metazoa; phylum Arthropoda; class Insecta; order Diptera; family Drosophilidae; genus Drosophila; species Drosophila setifemur. The sequence continues at coordinate 10,597,219 of JAJJHY010005742.1, forward strand.
CGCCGAACTAGGCTCTAAGTTGGTGGGGATTATTTCCCCATAAATCAGCATAAAAACTCAACAAAGGCCAAAGGCCTCCTTCCGAAAATGGCCAACGCACAATAACCCGAAAATGGGCAACGGCAACGCATATCCGAAATGAAGTCAAGCAAAATTAGGTCGTTGGGGACAGCACAACAAGATGCACGAAAAGAAAAGTGTAACTAAATATTAATAAGAAAAAAATGGAATAAAAATATGTTTCATATTTATATGAAGGCCCAGGAAGCCATGGCTAATTATCTATGACATATAAGTTTTTAAGTTATTATAATTATCTTCACATTTATTTTAAGGCTGTTCTAACTTATTTTAATTCATGAATTTTTAACAGGGAGTAACAACATATTACAAAAATTATGTAATAATTGTAAAGTGTTACCAATTGGCTGGGAATTTTTGCGAGTGTAAACTTCAGTCTAGAGAAGCAACCACTTGCTGGAATTTCTGCCGCTTCCGCTGGCTTACAATGAAGCCGGGCGGAAACGGAAATTGAGTCAAGCATTGTCTGGCCTTCGGATCGAAAATTCCGCATCCTGACTCGATTGTCTCGCTGCAATTTCATTTATAAACAAACAGTCCGCAGAAAACATAAATCGTGCCCGATTCCGAGTGAGTTTGCCGGCTAAGAATAGAGGCAATATTTATTTAAGCTCAACATTTAATTGGAAAATCATGCCCAATGTCGTCATTTTGCCAACGAAAATAAACACTCAACTGGCCGCGGTCATGCCATTGGACAGCCGATGGGAATAGATATTTATAAGTTTCCCATAATTTTTCTAGACGTTTTCCCGCATCTTGCGACAAAAGCAATTAAATAAATTTTCGCGTTTTCACATTGTGGCAAAAAAAACATGGGAAGAATATTCTTTGGTACTAATTTTTTACCTTTACCTTTTACCGGTATTGTGGTCCTAACAGTTCGACCGAAAAAAACCAGAACCACAAACGGTTAACAGCTTTTGGCCAGACTTTTTGTTAACCTTTACATTCCATTTACATTTATTTATTGACATAAGTTAGTTCTCTACCCTTTCCTAAGGAGAGTAATAGGACTTTCCCAATGTCCTGCTAAATTAAAAAACTCAGTGATCTGAGTTTATTAGCTTATTATATTTAAAATATATATTTATAGAGAATATTACCACAAATAAAATAATTATCCTTTCTTTACCTGTATTGTACATTGCAATTAAAGTAGATTATTTTCCTTTAGTATTATTTTGATTTCATTACATTTATTTTTATTCATTTAATTCATAGAGTATTTTTATTTTGGGAAACAGAAAAAGTTTTCATCTGTTTTATTGGAATCTTTTGCTTCAGCAATTATTGCGATTCGAAATCTTTTGAACTTTTTTTGTTTGGTGGTTTTTACAGATGTTTGTTTGGTCTGTCCCGTTCCGTTCTGTTTGGCTTTCTCCCAATATCATTCAGTCGAACTGTCTTGATGAAATCTTTCCCGGAGTGGGTCAAATAAAAGATACTGGAACTGTGTGGGTGCGGCCCAGCCTACGCCCCGGAAAACCAAAAAAAGGTTAATTAGAAATTTAGCAGGACCGCAACAAAGATGGCTACCACTTAACCACAACAAAAAGGTTTCCTTTGCCAGCTGCCCAAGAATATTGCCCCGAATAAGTGCTGGAGAGGTGAAAGTAATAAATAGGAATACCATATATATATATATATATATGTGTTTGTGGGAAGGCTGAAGAACTGAAAATGTGTGCGGATTAGGCGAGTGAGCAGCTAACATTTTAATCAATAATTCAGCTGTGACTGCTTTTCAATTTATGGCCAACTCAGCAGTGACCGGCTCGCAAGCCAAGTTGTCTGACCCGAAATAAAATCAGCAAATATTGCCCCCAAGTAATAATCGGACGTTGGGGCCAAGAACTAAACTCAAAATCGCCTGTCCCAATGGCCGAATGCGAAAACTTTGTCAATATTTCAACAACACGCTCCGCTGACTTTCACCTACCCGAATGTCCTGTGTGTCCTGAATGGGGAATTGGCTGTGCGGAATGCCCCAGTCTAATTGAATTTCCTGGCTAACACTTTAAAGCTGGCTGCTAGGCTACTTAATAGGAGCGTGTAATGAGATTTTAGCAGCTCCCCGCCGTTACCGTCCATCCATCGGAAACTTTCCATTTCGACAAATTGACTGACAGACTCCAGAAGAAAGACTTCAAAGCAGCGTTTTCACTAAATCAATTTGCAAAAAGTATTTCAGTAGCATTAGGTTCAAGCAGTCAGTTCTCAGTCAGTCCTTGAGGAAAAAAGTTTGTTGGAACAAAAGTTGTCGTCTGTCATCCATAACTCGATTTGTAACTGGCAATGTGTGCCACATTAGGGTTCTCCTGTAACTCCTTTCAATTTTTAACAGCTATGCTAATTTCTAGCTATAGAGGTTCTCCTTGAAAAATCCTATTCAAATTCTTATAATTTCAATAATTTTAAAAATTATCTCGCATTTAAATTTGACAACATTTATTGGCAAACAGTAATATAAGCGACTACCAAATTAATTTTAGTTGTTCATATTTCTAGTATTTTCCATATGTATATAGTACACATTTTAACATATTACTAATTATAATGTATTGCCCTTTTCCGCTTAAAGAACAAAATGCGGGCATAAGTAAACTTTATGTTCCGGATTGTTTTGTAACAAAAACATTGTCTGTTTGTAGGCAACCGGAAAAGTTCGCTTGTTATTCGAGAGCATCTCCCATTGCTTATTCCATTTGTGTGTGCTGTTCCTAATTTATGCAGGTTCAGAGATCCCCTCCTGCTGGCATTCAATTATTTTTTATTATCCTCATAATAGCAATAATAATGACTTAAATTAAATCCCTTCTCTGCTCAAATCGTACAATAAATTCGTTTTGAAATATCAATTTAATTTCGAGAGACTGCGGTTTTCCACGTGGGTGGTGGCATTGCATCATCCTCGTCCGGTGCTGGAAACAAGTCCATAAATCAAACCGGTCGCATAAGGCAATGTGGCCTTTAATCGAATTTTCAGACAATGCAAATACTGATACACAATTTGCAGAAAAAACTAACTCAAATGGTAGTACAATTTGTATGGACGTGGAATGTGCTCTTTATCCCATACTTAATATTTTTGGTTGGATATTTGTTAAATACTTATATGATTAGAATAGGTACAATTAATTGAACGAGACTTTTAATATAAAATATGTGTCCTTTTAGAATATATATTTTTAATTTATTTTATTTTTTTTTTTCATAATGTTCATTTTAATATAGGAAACCCAAACTTATCATCTTTATCAACCCCTGACCAACCCCTTTTCTTACCAGATGAGTACCACGAAACTTAAGTAAAATAATTCGGATTTCTGAATGCGCTTTTGGCGACAGTTGGCAAAAAGCTAGAATGTAAAGCCACCATGACTAAAAAAAAATCTGTACAAGCTCTGACAACATGAAGGGCAGATAAATGTTAAGACAACGCTGGGCAAAATTGAAAAACTTGCAGTCAGTAAAGTTTGCCGCGTGCCGCAGGAGGGGGGTTTCTTTTTGCTTCCACACGAAGCAATAGCCACCCGGACTGCAGTTTTCCAGCAGTTGCCATACAGCAAGAAAATCATCTCATTTAATGGAAATTGAATTCCCTAATTTCCCTAATTATAGTGTGATTACAAGTATTTATTTAAACTATTTAAGTGATATGAGTATGTGCGATAGAGTTTGGGAATTTTTTTTTTAATTAGGTTTGAAAATATGTTTATTTGTTTAGCTTCCTATAAATTAAAAAAAAAAACGTTTTTTATACCTTTTCTACCGTAAATAAGTATCCAGTATATACTTTTAAATTTATCTGTATTATTAAATCGAAACCAACACGAGGTTAATTATTTCGTGTGCAGCAAATCAAAACTTATTTTGTCTCTGCAGTTGAGCATGCCAAGTGATGAAAGTAGCTAGCTGTCCGAAGAGAAGATGCAGCTACCAGGTGCACGTACTCTCAAAGTTGTAAAAGATGGATGTGATGGGGTGCGTGTTGCGTGCGTTAAACTTTGTTCAAGTTGGCTGACCAGAGCATTGAATTACTTGCTGCCGTCCGCTGGACCTCTGGAAAGTCCTCGATGGATGGAGCAGAGCAATTAGCGCCTGGCCCTTGGAAAAGGAGTACCCTGCTCAATTGAAGGGCACTTGATATGACCATTAGGCCCGACAAGCTGTCATTAGAACCATCAAACGTCCAACCCAGCACCGCCAAATATTTGCCAGCGTTCTCGAAAGTAAACAGCGAACATAAATGTTAATGCGATGGTCTACGGTCGCGGTCACACACAAAATAGCTTTGAAATTAGCGATATTACACAAAACCATATACATATTTAACCAGAACCAACACCCCTTTACAGTTTAGATTCCCTAAGCGACACCACAGTAGGACCACTAGTTAAAGAATAAACACAAATTTAAATTAAGATAATTTAAATTAATTTTTGAACACCCTTTAATATTATTTTGTTGTTTAAAAATATTATTATATGTATATATGTATATTTTAATAATAAAATACAAATATATATACATAAANTTATTATTATTATATATATATCTATGTATATATTTATTTGCAATAAAAAGTAGGGATGTCTATTAGGCCAATTGCTTTCAATTCACTAGAATTGATATGGGATATATTTTCCAAAAATTAATGAATTAATTATCTATAGAAACTGATTGACCAATTGCCCTTTTATCGCAACGTTCCTATTACAGCTATAGGTTCGGGTTTTTATCGGATCGGTCAACTTTTTCTTAATTTTTTCTAGGAAAGCTATAACCGTAATATACAAATATTTTTATTAAAGGAATAGGATTAAAATTACAATAAAATTAAAAAATTACTTTTTATTTGTAGATGGAATATTTTATTTAATAAACTATTTTATGTTGGAGTAAACACCAATTATCAAAGCTAAAATAATTCGAGATTTTCCAGATTTTTTTATTTAGATAAAGTCGTAAAATGCCGTCTGTAAACTCCCTTCACCAACAGAGCAAATATCTAATTGCACCCAAACCCCCGAGCAAGAGGAAAATTAAACACGCCATTTAATAACCACGCCATGCGCTATTCCGCCAGCTCCTCCTCGTCCTGCGCGGGGATGGGGAACTGGAACTTGCCAATGTGCTCGATGGTGTGGCGCAGCTTCTCCAAGCCACTGCAGTTCGCTCCGTAGGAATCCAACTTCTGCATCGCGGTGAACCAGCGCCGTAGACGGGGAAACCGCGTCGGGGGAAACATGAGATTCACGGTGCTCAGCGTGGCCACCATGGATAAGTCGGCCAGCGTCAGCTGAAAACCGCAACAGCAGAGGTGAAATTCTAAACTTAATTGAACAGCGCCACGACAGGGAATATCCATTTGATAATATAGTTTGTTACCTGCTCTCCGGCCATATACTCGCAGTTTTCAAGGTAGCTCTCCATCACGCCATATGCTTCGCTCAGCTTGCGCTCGTGGTGGACCACATCGACATTTGCAAATCCCTGGCGGACAATCGCCGACTAATGAATCAATGAATATGTTAAAACTTAGGCTTGAGCGGAGGAATATAAAACGCACCATAAAATCACTGTCGCGGCGGAATAAAAAGGAGCACTCAAAGAGCAATCGATTCAAGACCTGCATGCGTTCTTCATAGCCTTTGGGCCACAGATTTCCATTCGGATCGAACTTCTCCGCCAGGTGGATGAGTATAACATGACTATCGGTTAGCACCAAATCACCGTGCACCAAGGTGGGGACACTGTGCTGGGGATTCAACTGGAAATGGTAGTCTATTAAGAAAGATATCTCAAGTTTTTATAAGTAATTTATTTTCCAATAAAACTGGGCTCTAATAATGCTACGATTTTGTACCTGCCTCAAGCGGGTAGAATAAATTACCTTTAAGAAGTCTTTCTCGAACTGTTCGCCCTTGAAAAGATCCACGAAACGCAGCTCGACATCGATATTCAGCAATTTAATTAGCATAAGGCAACTGCGCACCGGCGGACTGCGATCATCGTAGTACAAAATCGGCTTGGGTTGAGGCTGAGACATCTGGAAGAGATCAGGTAGACAAACGAACGTGTGGAAAGCCGATACGCGAATGAATCGGATAACCCAAAACAGATGTCGAGGTTAAGACTGGAACACAGTAAAAATTATCTGTTCCTCTGTTTATAGGTAATAAATTATATATATATTCCCATTAAAATGTAATCTGATATCAAATTTAATCTGAAACTGATTTCAGGTTCCTCCTTTCACAGATTTTAAGCGACTAACGACTATTCAATTTTAAAAATGCAGCCCTGGTAAAGTGCCGGCTAATTCTCAAGAGGACTGTTAAGCAACAGCACTGTTAACCAACTATTCTGTTAAATACCGAACAGCTGATCGGACACACTTTCTGGGCAAGAAGAAGAGCCCGCACTTTCCGCACCTGAAAGCAGGAAAACATTTAATTTTTTTTCGGTTTTTGTAACTGAAAACCCTCTTGATTACCCGACTCACCTGCTCCACCATGTACCTCTCGCGCCAGTTGAGATTGCTGCCCAGGGCGAGCATCGCGCGTAGCTGGAACGGAGCCGGAAGAGTGCATTACACAACAGCCAGCAGTGCGACGCCGGCAGAGGATGCCCCCATCCAGATACCCAATCGGATCGAGCGCTCGCCCACCGATCTGCTGCAGGCGCTGGCCGGCACCGTGGGCAGGGATAATACGGCCCCACACTACAAATACCACGACGACCCATTCCTGATACCCATGTCCAATGCGTCAAAACGAACCTACGCCATGTCTAAGGAAGCGGGTCGGAAGGCGGCCAGCTGGATCAAGGAGCAGCACCGCGAGCTGTTTCTGGTGAGTGAATTAAAGAATCTGTTACAAAAACTTAATGTATCCCCCTTCTGCAGCACCAAGAAGCACAGCCGGCCATCGAGAAGTTCGCTCCCAACATGGTCTATACGGAGGATTCCGAGGTAGATGAGGGTTCGCTCAGCCAGTTGATTGCCCAGGGCGAGCTCAAGGACGCTGTGTTGGTCTACAATCTGCTAAAGCAAAAGGGAGTGACATTGGGATCAGAGCTGAAGCAAAGCCTATTGGAGCTGGTCTGCTTTCACAACAACCAGGAGCCACTGCCGGAGGAGTACATCGAGGAGCGCTGGTTCCAGCAGAACAACCGCCGGCGTGAGCGCAGCGCCAAGACCTGGAAGGATGGCGATCTTGCCGAGAAGCTGTACTCGGAAATCGAACCAAAGACGCCGGAATCCTATGCTGCCCTCATCCGCGGCATGGCCAAATATCTGCAGTGCGAGCGGGCCTATGCTCTGCTCCAAGAGGCTGGCGAGAAGCGCATCCAACTCGACACGAACACCTTCAACTCGATCATCCAGACTGTGAGCTTCCTGAAGGACACGGCGGAGCAGCGATGGCAGCTGTGCACGGAGCTGCTGCAAGAGATGTCGCAGCAGAAGCTGCGGCCCAATCTGGGGACCCTTAATGCGGTGCTCGAGTGCATCAGCACCTTCGGAAACTTCAAGCTGGCCCGCAGTGCTGCCCTCCAGGTCCTGCCGGAATTTAAGCAACTGGGCGTAAATCCCAGCCTGGGCACCTACTACTACCTCCTGATTATCTTCTGCCGCGAAAGAGGACCAGTATCGCATGTGATTGTGGACATCCTGAACGATATAGCGGGCAAGGAGTTCCAAGTGGAGCACCCCAAGGACACGTACTTCTTTGCCACCGCTATGGATGTGTGCCGTAACCATTTGCACGACAAATCCCTGGCCAAGAAGGTGGATGAGCTAGTGCACACGGGCAAAAACTACGACCTCATTGGTGACTCCTTTAAGGAATCCATCTACTACCGCAATTACTTGGCCCTGCTCTGCCAGACGGAGACTATTGAGGACTTTATGCTGACCTACGACCTGCTAGTGCCGAATATCTACATCCCGGAGCCGGGTATTATGGAGGAGATCCTGCGAGCCATCGAGATTAACGGAGCCGTGGAGCACGTGCCGCGCATCTGGTCGGACATGGTGGTGTTCGATCACACGCACCGCGAGAGCCTGCTGCTCTACGTCCTCCGCATCATGGTGGACAACAAGCCGAGTGCGGATTCACCTTCCCACCAGCAGTTGGCGGAACAATGCGCCAAGGTGGCATCGGACATGTACGAGAAGGTGGAGGATGCGGTCAGACGCCTGCGAAAGATCTCCTTCACCGGCCAAATGCTGGGCGACATTCTGACGCTGCTCGTACGCGGCGACAATTTCGAAAAGGCCACCGAGGTCTTCGCCCACATTGACAAGAACCAGCACAGGATTCCCGGCACGCCAGCCGAGAGTGCCCTGCAGGAATTCGTAGAGGCCTGTGTACAGCAAAAGTCTCCCAGCCAGGCGCTGACCGGCCTCCAGTATGCCGTCGAGAACAACATGGAGTCCAGTGCTTTGGCCCATCGCATCCACGATGGCTTCACCCTTAACGAAACGCATTTGGCCAAGCTGAAATCCCTGGTGGGATCGAGTTTCCTAGAGAAGAAGTAGAGCTTTGTGTTTGTAATCGATATAAACTGAATTGTTAAATAAATTACTATAAAATTGCGATTGTATTTGAAAGTTATTTGATGACTATTGGAAACCAGTCAAGTGTTTGGTTAGCTTACAAATGATTTATAAATTAGAGTTAGCAAGTGCAAAAGATGACGATTCCGTTGGTTTAAAGACACATTTGGGAGAACAAGACGGGTTTTGGTCAATATGGGATGTTTTTACTTAAATTTTCTTGTAAACAAATAATTAGATTTATGGTAAATATATAAAAAAAAAGAGATTCGAGTAATGACTAGAAATTTCAGAGGTAAAAATTTGTTACTGCCATTATAAAATCCTCAGTAATTGATGAATTAATGTTAGTAAACACAAATGCTAAGTTAATGATACTAATACTTGGTTCTACGGTGATATAATAAAACTACCGACTAATCCTCCTTAGGGGAGGAGGCACCTGAGGGCTCCCAATGGACCCCATCATGGGGCAAATCACTGCGCACGAAAGGCGACAGCCAGGTGAGATGCATTCTCTTCCCAAGCACCATCTCCAGGTTGCCCCTTGGGCCTAGATCGTACTTCCGACTGTTATGCTCCCTCGTCACAGATCCGCTGCTCACTATCGGCCAGTGAAAGACCAGCAGGAGTGAGGATATGGCAAAGCCCAGCAGATTGAGTTCATAGATTACCACGTAGAAGCTCTCCCAGCTGGGATACAGGGCGAGACTCACGGCCGGTGCGAATACAGTAAATACGGTGAATAATCGCCAGTAGGTGTCGAAATGGAAATGCCAAAGGTAAACGCTGTGCGTGATGAAGGAGGCCAGGGAGCCGATGATCATGTACACCAGGTAGAACAGGAAGTACCGGTAGTTGTGGTGCCCGATGCAGCAGCAGATGAAGCGGCAGTGATGGTCCCTTTTGAGCACGCACACGTTGCACACTTCGCAGTGCCAGGAGCGAGGCGGCACCAAAGCCTGGCAGTCGTGGCACATATGCCAGCGTCCCAGCTTGACGGGCTCCGCCGGCGGCTTTAGCAGCTCCTCTAAAAGGGAAAACCATATGAAAAGATTCTACAATATAATCTATTATACTCACTCCTGATGGTGGTGTCCACCAGCATGGCAGCCAGCATGTTGGAGCTGATGTTGAAGACCAGAAACAGGCTTCCCACCCAGAGGAACGTGTAGCAGAATCCTCCGATGACAAACAGTTCCGGAATTGCGATGGTTATCTGGAAAATGTAGGTCACCGGCACAAAAAAGGCCACCAAGAGAAAGCACGCGAAATCCGCCATGGAGCGGGGCAAAACCCGATCCAAAGGGCGAAGAATCATCCTGCTCCCGTTATTCCACTCCCCAGCTGCGATTTAATTGACTGTTATAACTGGTTCATTCATCGGCAAGGATATGGTTCCAATTAGAGATGGAAGGCAAAGTCATGTCACAAAGGGTCTGAAGGGATGGGAGAATACAAAATAAAATCCAATTGTTAATGCAATATAAAATGTCTAGGAAATTAAATTTTATTGAATTATTAGAATTTGTTAATAATAGTTTGGGTATATACTTGTTTATACTATTCTATGGACAATATTTCCTGACAATAATAACAATATATGTTTGGTGGTCACATAAGTCATATTCTAATTGTTTCAGATATATGTACCTTCAATCTTGTTAAATTTATTGTAATAAGAATACCCAAGAACTCTTCATTTATAAATAAAGTTGTTTGATAACGCCTTGCTATTTATTTATTGCGGTTTTCTCAGGACTGATAAGAAAAGGTTAGAAGTGCAAAGATTCTCATATTGAATCACATTATTTCTTGATAATTTAAAAAGCAAACTTCCTAAGAACAAATGAATAAATGTTGAGAATGATTAATAATAAAAACATCTTTTAGGGCTTACCGGGCTTACATTGGTTCAGAAAAGTTCAACCGCAGTTTTTAACTTAAACGAACAATAACAAAGAGCTCTTTAGTTAATAAAGACAATAAAACCTTTTCTGAATAACCTGTTGATTTTAGTTTCCTGGAAACCCCAAGTTTTTATTACACCATTTTTAAGTAATTAATAACAACTGAGCGATTTAGTGATTAACTTAGAATTCAAACTTTATGGATTATATAATTTTTCTAATCATTAATATTTTAATTGGTAAATAAATAAAATTAGATTTTATATTATATACACAATTATTTAATTATACCTCCAATTCGTGAACTTCAATTAATCGAATAGGGACGAACTGGTTCGCATAGTTTGCGCAGTGGAAATTCCCGGAACCAGTTCACCGCCCAGCAGCGAGAGTCTCGATGAAGAGAAGAAGAGAGTGCAGCAGAGCAGACAGCTTAATCAAACTACTGCGACCATAAAGCATTCCAAATGTTGCGCTGAGACTTATCGCACTCCAGTCGCACACTTCATCGCATTCCGCTCAAGACTTCGATCCGCTCCGCTCGCCCGCCCGCCCGCAACCCACAAAATGTCGGGTGCTCAGCTGGCTGTTCTGGCAGTTAACCTGCTCCTGATGTTGTTGTTGAGGACAGCTAACGCGGGCATTCCCCTGCCCGCGTACCAGGCGGTCATGAAGCAACAGTCCCCTCCGGAGGACACAGAACTGGGACTTTATGACAACAGTGACAAAGTGGTCAAGCTAACGGTTTCCAACTTCAATGCCACAGTGGTAGACCAGAACCGCGCTTCCCTGGTAGAGTTCTATAACACATACTGCGGGCACTGCCGGAGATTCGCACCGACGTACAAAAAGATTGCCGAGGAGTTGTTTCCCTGGTCCGAAGTGGTCATTGTGGCTGCCATCGACTGTGCGGCGGAGGAGAACAATGGCGTCTGTCGCACATACGAGGTGATGGGCTATCCCACAATTCGCTACATGGGCCCTGGCTTCCAGCTGAATGAGGGGCACTTTGGCCAATACCTGGATACGCAAGACGAGGACGAAATTCGGTTCCTGCTGGCGGGCTTGGTGGCCGCAGAGAACTTGACCAGCAGCCACAACAACAGCTACTGGCCGAACTTCCATCACGTCGCAGAGAAAGAATCACCCAGCAGCTTGTTCGAGGGCCTCAGCAGCCTGCGCCAGTACGTGGCAGTTGTCCACGAGCCAGATAACTCTACGCTGGCCATTGAGACGGCTCTGTTCCTGCTCCAATGGCCAGGGGTTCAGGTGCGCCGAGTCACCGATCCGGCCACAGCTGCCAAGTTCAAAATCGATCCGGCGAGTCATCCAGTGAGCCTTGTCGACCGCAAGGGGGAGATTAAACTACTCTCACCGACGACGGCCAGTGGAGAATCCTATGCTGAGGCCATAGAGAAGGAGCTGCGGAAGAAGAACATCACCCCCAGTCCGGCAAAGGAGCACCTGCCGCATGTTAAGCCAGCGGCCAAGGCTGCCGATAAGAATGCTCTCATTGAGGAAGTCCACCGGAACAAACACTTCGTGTACCAGGCGGACCTCGAGCAGGCCATTCGCACGGTGCTGCACAACGAGGTGTCCAAGGTGAACGAGATCAGCGGAGACCGGTTGCTTGCCCTTCAACGCTTCCTGGTCGTGCTGCAGCGCTACAATCCATTGGGTGCCAATGGTCACCAGCTGGTGAGCCGGCTGAAGGACTTTGTGGTGCAGTTCAACACGCAGCTGACGGGTCAGCAGTTCGAGATAGAACTGCAGCGACTGGAGGCACAGTTGTCCCCCGTCTACTCCTCCACCCATTTCGTAGGATGCGCTGGCTCCAGTCCGCGGCTGCGTGGCTTCAGCTGCTCCCTGTGGAACCTGTTCCACTTCATGACCGTGCAGGCGGCCAACAACGAGGAGTCACAGGATCCGCTGGAGGTCCTTCAGGCCATGCACGGCTACATAAAGAACTTCTTCGGCTGCACCGACTGCTCGGAGCACTTCCAGGTGAGTCAATCCAGCAGGTACCCTGGCCGGGCTACGTGCTAATGACCACAATAGTGCTGATTAGGGGATCCCGGAGAGGGGCGGATTGTTGATTACCAAACAAAAGACTTGAGTGCTGACGCGAGATTTTTCCATGCGGTAAATTGTATTTTTTGTGCCTCAACTAATTTAACGAACTATAGAACCCAGTCAAGACTAATTTCAGTTGAAAGTATGTAGGTATAATATGAAGTTAACTGCGTGTTCATGAAATAATTAAATGTTCGATCAGCAACTCGTGCAACACAGGCAATCGGTGTTCTTAGCTAGCATTTTATTGATTCCACTAGTCGCACTCGAGTCATAAGCTCGGGAGCTTGAATAATCCAATCCATTAATTGAATAACCACGATTTAGTGGCGTTGTTTACTTGTTGGGGATTTGTTTTGTTGAGTGAGAAGTCAGTCGTATTTTGCTAGAGGTTGCTGTGATGGTGATTCATGTCACTACTTTCTCCTAAAACAAATTAGCTACACCCATTTTGAGCACATATTTTATTTTTTGTTACTGGGTGAAATTCTTTGGATTAAATAGATTAATTCAGTATTCAATCGAAAAATAAACATCAGAATAGCCTACTTTCTATGATACAAAATGGATGGTCACTTTTTTGATCCATTCTGAATTCCAAAACCGGTTATCTGTAAGAAATTGTTGCGGCACTTGCTCTTAATAACCTGAGGGAGTTCCCCGTCCGAGGTCCCACTGTAAATAATAAGGTTTCTCTATGCCAGCTGTGCCAACATTTTTATTTTTATGACGTTCCCATCTTATTGAGTAACCCGCTTTGTTTACCCTTAACAGGCAATGGCATCGAGACGTAAAATCTGGAGCGTGCCGAACAAGGAGGAGGCCGTTCTCTGGCTGTGGGCCGCTCACAACGAGGTGAACCAGCGCCTGGCCGGCGACGCCACCGAAGATCCCGAGTTCCCCAAGATTCAGTTCCCCAGCCCAAACAGCTGCAGCGAGTGCTACCGCACTCAGCCTGGAAAGAACCTGGAGGTCGAGTGGAACAAGGATGCGATACTGGGCTTCCTCAAGAACATACACAACCCGCTGTTTATCAGCCGGTACGGCGTGCAGCGAGAGGAGCTGCTGCATCCAACGGAGGACAAGATGCGGCAAAAGCGACAGATCTCGAACGTCTTTACGGACATGGACATGCGAATGGGCATGCTGTTGTATGCCTTCTGCATCGTAATGATGGTTTTGGCTTTCAAGTTGTTCGCCTTTAAAGGCTACCGCAAGAAGCCTTACGGGCATGACTTGCTCGGAAAGGTCTAGGAATATGTTCCCGCTGGAAACCCTTCCGCACCACAAATTCGAACACTTTGAAAAGACAGCGAACACCGGAATTTACATTGACCACCTCCTGAATGTTTTTTACTTCTAGCACCCAGAGTTATGTTTAAGATGAAAGTGTATGTAAATATGAACAGTCTTCTTCCAGTTGTAGTCCCCTAAACCTAATCGACAATATCCGCTTTTTTACGACGATGCACCTGATTGGTTTTTTTTAGGTATGCAAATGTGATTGTCCCCACTGCATGTAATCCCCTTGTGTGTTTTAATAAAACTATCAATACAAGACCTTTGTTTGGGGTGTTCTACACCTGTTTTGGGGGCAGTATCACTTAAGATAACGCCTTTACATTACAACAATGTTTGCAGGAAGATAACGATCGCGCTACTGATGACCTGACGCAGATAGCTCGGAAGTCATTATTTTGAAATAGCAAAAATAAGTTATATTGATTTTAAATATTGTTTCCGAATTGTTAAAATCACTGGGAAATATATATACATATTAATTTTAAAAAGGGTTAGCCGACTCTAATTGATTGGCTCTAGTTTTAAAGCAAACAGATTAATTTGTAATGGTTCTTAGTGGATTCTTAGTGAATTTGTGTTAAATATTTGTTTGATAAGAGTTTTTTTAACCCTTGAATTCAAATTCATTTGATTTCTTAATTTGTGTGTATACGGATTATATCCCAATCCCATCTACAAACCGTTAAGCTTTTATAATTGAGGTCTTTTATTAAACGAATCTCTGGAAGTCTGGATGCCACCAGGGAAGGACCTTGTAATTTTCGATGCAGGCATACTTAACGGTGACGGATACATTCAGGTTGCCCTCCTCGGCAAAATCCAGCTCTAGGTTCGTGGCCCGCATGTCCGTGCAGAGGAGTTCTCGGGTTGCTCGGAGGCGATAGCGCGCCTGATTTTGGCTGTAGGAGAGTGGCCGGGGCGTGGGAACGAAACGGCTGCAAAGCACAATAAGGAGGACCACTCCCTCGTTTGGATTCCCTAGAGCGGGAGGCAACCGCTCGACCTCGTCATCCGCCAAGGCCTCCCAATCGTTCACGACTTCTCCGGGTTCCGTCTCCGTTTCCTCCTTTGAGTGCACGAGATTCTGTCGATTCCAGAACTTATAGCAAATGATCCACAGGCACTGGTACTGCTTCTGCCAGCAGGAGACGAAAATGCGGTGCAGCAGCCAATCCAGGTTGTAGCCCAGCTCCAGGCGGATATTCAGCGGTCTGTGGCAGAGGAAGAGCGCCTCGATAACCACGGACCTTAAAGCGCGAGTATCACAGTTATTGACTTGCTCCAGCTGTAGGTGGGCTGGCAAATCTAAGTTCCACACGGATGTCGCACCCAGGCAGTGGCGTCGGTACAGGTGGCGCCAGAAGGCCCTGGAACTGACCAGCTGGGCTGTCTGCTTGCATATCAAGGCGAAGGTCTGCACGTCCTCCGGATCGATGCGCAGGGCAATTTGAAACCAGATGTCGTGGCGCACGCTAATCGCATTGTTGTTGTGGCCATCCTCCATGGCCACAGTGGAGGCAGTGGGTCGGAAGTTTGACTTCGGTTTCACCGCTAGGTACACCTCTGATTGGCGGGCAAATATTGCTGTAATGGAATCGCATACATGTCACTCAGAATTTGGAGATTAGTCGGAATGACCCTTACCGCATTTTCCGCTGGTGCGGAACAGTTTCTTTTGAATAAACTCATCACAATCCTCCAGACTCATATTTGGCACCAGCAGGTTTACATTTTGTTTATGATTAGGGCTGTCGCCCTTCGCGTTTTTCTGCTTATGCGTTCAAAAATCGAGTGCCTGAATGGAATAAATATAAACACGTAATTTCTCCTATCTGAAAATCAATTCTTGTTTCTTTAAAAATTCCCTTCATACTATGTTATTTCGGAATACTTTTCGCAGCCTACTTTAATCAAATAAAAATCGGTTTTCCTTTGTTTTTGTTATTCGGCAACTATGCCTACGCTCTCAAAGTGGGATGACAACTCTGAGCAATTAGCTTCGATCAGCTGTTTTAGGCTGTTTGAATTTTAGGGAGTGTATTTTCAATTGTTGCTTCCCTGTAAACCCAGGATCATACTTAAAAGATGAGGAAATACCAGCAGCTAGTGCTCCTGGTCATCTCCTGCCTCAGCGTGGGCATCCTGCTGATGTATAAAACCGAAAACAATCGGCTGAAATACGTGCTGAAATATGTAAATTTCTTTGGACGAAGCGATGCTGCTGTCTTGCGTCGCCTGGAAAACGGAACGAAGGAGGAACTGCCGCAGGCGGGTCTTTGGCGCCCACTGCCCGTGTGGCAGGTGATCGGCGACTCCTTTCACGCCTACTCCGCTTTCTGGATGCGTAACGAGCTGGTTGCCGGCGGCGAGGCTCACGCCTTGGTGGTTGGCAAGAAGGGGGCTGTGGTGGATTTTCGATGCAGCTTGGATCTGCCGAACGGACGCAGTGTACAGGGCAAGTTTCGCTTCAACCGCGACTCCATCGAAAGCCTGGTGGATGACAAGTGGTCCAACTTCACCAGCTATCACTTCTTCTGCCAGGTGAGTCGCGATTTCGGTGAGCCTAGTGGCGTCTCCTTCACGGACATTACGTCCACCAAAAGTCCAGTGAAGTTGCGCCTGCGCAACTTGAAGCCAAAAGTACAGAAATCGGATGCCAAAGTGGCCACCCTTCCCGCTCGCCTTCCAGCCACCATCTGCGTGGATCTTGTGGGTTTCAATATGACTTCCAAGTTTGCTCGCAACGAGAATGCCATACTGCAGTTCTTCCTATTCCACCAGGCTCTGGGCATAGAGCACTTTCTGGTATACAACTACGACGATCTGCCCGAGGACGTGATCCGCATTTTGGACCGTACCAGTATACACTTGTATGGTTTGCCCTTCAATTTTCCCTTTCGGCAGACGAATGGCACTGTTTCCCGAGTCCGTCAACTGATCCACAATGATTGCATCTTGCGGAACGTGAACCATGCCAGCTTCACCCTTCTGCTGCGCCCCAACGAGCTCTTCTTTCCCAATGCCCGCTTTGCCAAGGATCAGGAAAAGGGATCGCTCCAGCAGCAGTTGCGACACTTCTCCGCTGAAACCACTCGCTTCGAGCTGGCCACCATGGCCGTGTGCTACGATGAGAGAAAGAAGCTTCTGCCGGACAACGTGCAATACGATCCCGAGATAAGGGCACCGTACAAATCGCTGCTGAACCGATTGGAGCTACCACCAGCCCAGCTCCTGGCTAGCTCGGCGGAGGTGGAGCTCTCTCTCTCCACCGCCTTCGTGCACCGCTACGTGGACTGTGAGCATGTGGGCAGCGACGGCCTGCACGACTGGCGCAACGGAGTGCGCCAGGACTTTATGGAACACATCGCCATATTGCGCAACGAGGTGGATCTACTCATCTAATATATAATTTGTTATAGCCTTTAGTTTGAGATTTACATGTAGAGAGATTACTTGACTGCCATAAACGGAAATTTCACAAATATTTTGATATATTGTATAATTAATAGACATTCATAGACATGATCCGGCCTCATCAAATCCAATTTTAGTTCATAGGTATTCGCTCCGTACATATTCTAGAATCTACTTGAGCCGCTGCATGAGAGCAGCGTTCTTGAGGCCCGCCTTCTCCAGAGTGGAGCTCTCATCGCTGAGTTCGCGAGTGGGGAACGACGATACCAGTACGAAATTGCTGGTCGAGTACTGAGGACGTGCCCTGGAATGCATGTATAACAGGTGATTAATTCGATTCCACAATCTCTACGATCAGTGGCTTACGTTTGAATGAATCGACGGATATCCGAGACGGTGTGCGTCATGTTAAACTGTGCAGCCAGCCGCGAACCATCTGCCAACCGAATCTGCAGCGTGGTCGAGGGTTCTTCGGAATTTAAGTTGATAGCATCGCGGGCTGTCGCCTCCTGGTTAGCAGTCTCGCCGGGCGTCAACGCCGGAACTGTTGGGCTGTCAGTGACAACATTGCCCACTGGACTGCCCAGCTTCTGACCCGAGCCCTTGAATGTCTGTGGCACTGCCTGCCGCTTGAAGTCTTCGTGCCTGTGGTCCTCCACGTCCACATTGACCATGCGGCCCATCTCCAGCAGCTCTTGCGGAATTTCCCTAATGGATGGAAGGAATTATTCTATTTTTACCAGAAGCTTGCAACGCATTGATGGAGACATCTCAGAGTAAATAAAGTTTATATTCTTTATTAAAGAGTCGGCCTGTAGAGTGGGCATAGCCATGTCCGAGTATATGTTTATATGTTCGCGAACTAGTTTCTCAGCTTTAAAACTTAAGTTAGTATATAAATCAGTAAGGCCGGAATCGGAACAAGGAAAGTAACAACTTCGAAATGTATTAAGATAAATATTAAATTAAATTCAGAAATTTTGCCTTTTAATGTCTACCTCCTCTAATACTAATAATAACATACAAAGAAATCGCACTCCTATATCCCCTATATCCTATAACTGTAAGAATAAGTTATTTTATAATAAATTGCCTTTTATATCTGCCTTTAAAATTGGAACACTATATCAAACAGTTGTCATATGATGAAAGAAAGGGGATTTTAAGCACAGCTTAGTTGCTTTATAGATTATACCATTCATTTTAGAAGTTAATTCCTCCTTTTAAGTATTATTTACATAAGGATTAAAAAGACGATTTGAAGAATTTCAAAAAAACCGGACCCTTTTGTCTTTGTCTCCAATCCATGTAGTGATTGGAGAGCCATTGCTCTGAAAGGGTATTTCAAGTTTCGTGCTACCTTTCCTTTCTAGTTTTACTTTAAGTCTAGCAATATATGTGCATAATTTAAAAGTTTAAAATATTCTCCGTCTTGAAACCACGAAAATCGATAAAAGTTAGGGGTTGCATATGCTTGGCAATACCCCCTGGCGAGGAATGGGGATGTCACTCACCCGCGCATCACGGTCTCCAGGAACTCTTTGTTCTGCGGGTCGTCATAGTGACGCAGCTCGCCGCCATCGATGGAAAATCCCTGACTCCAGAGCTTCAGCACCACCACCGGCTTGTTCTCGCCCGACTGGCCCTGGGCCGCGCGACTTGTGCCCACGGCTGTGTGATCGTTGTCGGTCATGCCCAGGCGCATGCCCTGGCCCCAAACATTGCCACCGGAGGAGCCACTGGAGCCCCCGCTGCTGGTGGAGGGTCCGACCTCGGCGATGTTTTGCTCCTGCACAGAACGCATCATGTCGGTGAGTTGCTCCCGGAAGTTTTTGCGCTTCGGCGGGCCCAGAACCTGTTGCCCAGAGCGATCCGAGCCACCGGCATAGAAGGCCTGCTGTTCATCGTCGCTGGAGGGCTGCTTGGACATGTCGCTCAGGGTGGCGAATCTGCAGGAAGGGATGAGTAATTTCTTTATGGCTTGGACGGATTAGATTTCAGCTTACTTTGGCTTGGCCTTTGATCCCGTCGGTCCGACGTCAGCAGAGGCGGCACCAGCAGTTGAGCTTTTGGGAGCTGCATCGGCGCCGACTGCCGATGTAGCTGTGGAAGTTGGTTTCGGCCTGGGCCTGGGATTGTCAGCATGCCCGATCGTCTGCGCTGGCAGCGGCACATCCGCCTGGGTGCTCCAGTAGTTGCCAAGGGCTTGCTAAGGGCGACATAAGGGTGCATGGGATGGGTGCATCGGTATTGCTGCATCATTGTGCCGGTACCCACAAATATATGCAAGTCTCACCTCCAGGTCCCAGTCGCAGCTGGACAGATAGAATCTGGCCGTGGTTTCGTCGGAGGTGGTGATCTCTATGAACTGAGCAATCAGATTCTCTCGCGTAGCCATTTTTCGGGTGGCTGCTAAAAATGTTTTCTCGCTAAATGATTGACAAAAAATCAGACGTTCGTGTAACCCTAGGATTGTTGATATTATATCGATATATTTTGAAATTGATGATATTTTCAAGGCGATATTCTGAACACGATACAAACAAATATCGATATTTTTGACCAAAATATCAATGAAGAATAAATACATGAAGGAATTATTCCCGCATAAAATTGAATGATTAAATAAAAGAATTGCAATAAATATTAATACAAATATCGAATATCTTTAATATTAAAAAAAAAAATTAAATCCTTATGACTTCGTATTGAGAAAATCTAACACAGCAAATCATTTTTAAAGTTCGCCAAAACAAATTTTGCTAATTTAATAAAAGAGATTTTTTTAGGCTGATAACGTTTAAACAAAATAATACAAATGAAATAATATTTATTGACTTAAATTTGTAGTATTTCACATAAATTGTTGCTGGTTTGGTCATCGAAGGGTTAATAATTATGTTAACATTGTCTGACCAGTGTCTACACGCCAATGAGTTGTAAAATATATTACAGCTAGTGTTGGTAAGGTCATAGGGTTGACCCGAAAGCTGGTCACCCCAAACCGTAAATTCAAACTCGATAGAAATTGTTTACAATTGATAGCTTTTATTTGTCGTACAATTACAGTAAGCATTTACATTCTCATTAAATAGCAACTAAATAACAATATCTATTTGATGTATAACGTAGTATCCAAAGCTTTACATCACCCACCAATATGCGTATAAAAAGTAAATATTAGGTTTCGACTCTTAATCAGTTGAGTTCTTCTGAAAATACACAAAATAAAAATCGTTGAATAATATAACCATTTATTGAAATGGCCAAAACGGTGATATCATGATCTCGACCAATTAAAAACCATTTTTAAATTTACAATCTAGGACCCAGGAATGTTAGTGTAGGGGTGCCATGGAGTTAGTAGTAATATGCATGCCCAATAAACACGAACCATTGCTTCGCTTATACATTTATTGCAAACAATTCCAAATGTAATTGCTGAAACTCCGCCGACGATGATCTCCTGACTCCTGGGGCAACTAGCGCGACAGCAGCTTGCCCTGGAAAGGATTGGGAGTGAAGCGATGTGGTTGGTGGTTGTGTATATATATAGAGTGCGTTTTTCCCAGTGAGGTGGGTGAGTGTGCATGGAAGATATTGGTACATTTTAGTGGGCACTAGAAGGAGTTGGCTAGCCAGCTCGTTGTACCTTCCTTACCTGTGCGTAGTAGTTGGCCAGCACCGTCAGTCCAACGCCCAGGCCCACGGCCAGAAGGTGGCTGAGGTGCAGGTTGGGCAAAGGACGGCGCTTGCGCAGCAGGAACGCCAGCAGAGATCCCTTGCGGTCCGAGTAAGGCGGATAACGCGCTCTGCAAGCGAAAGTTTTCGATCAAGAAAGTCTTTTTTTGTTAATTTGTAAAAAATAATACACTTACGAAGCCAACTTCTCGCCGAAGGCCGAAAGATCCTTGCCCAGGCAGGACTTCTTGTGTGTGAAGGTATCGAAGCCATACTTGCCATGGTAGCTGCCCATTCCACTCATGCCCACGCCTCCGAAGGGCAGAACATCAACTAAAGAGGGGCAGAAACGAAGGATTAGGAATTTGATTACCCCAAAACTATGTTTATACGCAGTCACTTTGATTAAATAAGTAATTCATTTATGGGTAAAGAATAAATAGTAGTTGTTCAAAAAACATATCAATGAATAAATTAAATTTTAATTTGCGTATAAACATAGTAAACCACAGCCAGACTTATTTATTAAGACCAAAACTATCACCAAAACTTTTAGCACTCTTAAAACAAATTTATATCTTAAATCATTAACCAAGCGTAAAGGTGTTAAAATCAAATTTTACCAAGCCAAAAATAAATCAATTACACAATCCGGAACCAAGACAGAGAGCTTTAATTGAATACCTAAATAATGTGCATACGTCTTGTTTGATATACTTTTAAAATCTGCTTTCGCTGGTCAAATGTCGGGTAATACGATTACTACAAAAAAAATGCATTTGAAATTCAAATAATGATTGGCTACTTCAAAATAGGTTCAACATCCAATATCGTCGGTGCATTACACAAATTCACAAGCTACAGCGGTCTCTTAAATTATATATAGCTATGCGATATACCTCCACAGTGCATTATAGTTTCGTTGCTGGAGAATCCGCCGCTACTGGTATTGCTTCTGAACTCGCTAACTAGCTTATTGGACTCCGAGAACACGTATATTACGAGGGGTTTCTCTCTAATTACGGGGAACGAAGAGGAGGAGAACGGGATAAACAGATTTAGTTTACAGATTACAGATCACCGATCACCGATCGCAGTTGAAGTTCCTCTAGCTTCGGAAGAATTAAAAGGGTTACACAAAATAAAGGACAAACAAAACATGCATTTGCAGATCTGTGGGAGAATTTTGAAATTGCTTTAGAAGATTATAGACCAAATAAACCACAGCCAATATGCGCATTAACAGATCTGCAAACATCGAGGGTATATATATATACAAATGTAATGATTAGTGTGTGGGGGTAGGGCTACTCAAGGGAGCTGGGGAGCTGCAATCACCGTCACCAGATAGATAGGAATATAAGTAAATAACAACTGTACAGACAGCATTTAGCAGGCTATAAAGAACAGGTTCCAGGTTGGGAATCGGGCAAAAAACCAAAACCGTAGAGTAAAGGCAGACAGGCAACGGATCGTATTTAGCCACATCCATTAGCATCTTGATTGGGTTCAATTAACTTGACTGGTTGGGTTACTCTCTTACCGGCATAGTGCATTATCGTATCGTTCACGCACAGTCCGCCCGACTGGGTGCCGTTTATGAACAGATTCTGAACCTCTGTTTCCGATGTGAACATATACAGGACAAGTGGACTCTCTCTGGCAGAATAAACATTTCGAATCGGACATTGGTTGTTGTAGTTGGGTTGTGTGTGTGTGTCATTGTTTTTTGTTGTGTGTTGATGAAAATGTAAATAATAAGGGCAAAGGCAAAAGGGACAGCCACGGGGGCAATTGGGTCACGAAGTGGCATACCTGGCATTGATGAACTTGATAGCATCATAGGCACTCTCCACATTATAGATGGGCAAGATGGGGCCGAAGATCTCCTCCTCCATGATGGGATCGTTTGCCTTCACGTCCACCAGGATGGTGGGCTCGATGTAGCGCTCGCTGGCATCGTATTTGCCACCAACAGCCACCCGACCCGCCTTCATCAGGCCCAGCAGGCGCCTAAAATGACATTAATAAGTTTATTTCATTCAATTTAGTACTGCATTTTCTTACTGGAAATTATTGGCGTTGATCACGCGACTTAGATCGGGACTGCTCTGAATGTTGTCGCCGAACCACTCCTTCAGCACCTCCTTGGCCTCGACGATGAACTTCTCCTGCACCTCTTTGGAGCAGAGGACATAGTCGGGAGCAATGCAGGTCTGTCCGCAGTTGATCAGTTTGCCCCACAGGATGCGCTTTGCAGCTATGCGCAAGTCCACCGACTTGTCAATGTAGCAGGGACTGAAAGGGAATACCTCATTTAGTAGGATTAAAGAAGAAAACATGGGAAGAGACATCACCTCTTGCCGCCCAACTCCAAGGTTGTGGGTGTTAGATGTTTGTTGGCCGCAGCATGGATAATCTTGCCAACGCGGGTGGAGCCCGTGTAGAAGATGTAGTCGAATCGCTGGTTGAGCAGCTCGGCAGTCTCGCTGGGTCCTCCACAGACAACTGGATAGCAGTCCTAAAAGTTATGAAACGGGTTAATTAACTTTTTTTGAATATTTCAAGCTCTTATTCAAAACTCCTCATACACCTGATATTTTGGAAATGTGAACCACTTTGTTTAGTTTATGGATAACTAACTGATAGTTGTTGAACTTTAAAATAAAACTCCTGCTTATAGCTGCATTAGATTAATAAACATTTGCTTTTTAAACTTGTTTGACAATAAATAACTACAAATAGCGTTAACAACCACTTCAATAAGGCAATTTGCATAACTGTTGAATGCAAAATGACAAACTGCTAGTTAATATTCATATCACAATGAAAAATATCAAAGTTTAACCGAAAAAATATTAAATAGTTTCGTAATTAATACTACCTGCAGAAAACATGCTATTTGTGAACAGAAATTAGTTTGCAATTAATTTTTCTAGACTTACATTATCCAAATATTTGGGTATGACGTCGGCAATGAATTTGGCGCAGTTTCCGGCGATTTCGCTGGGCTTGATCACCACACAGTTGCCGGCGGCGATGGCGGAGGCCACAGGAACTAACAGTAGCTGCAGAGGATAGTTCCAGGCGCCGATCACCAAGACAACTCCGAAGGGATCGTTGTAGATCTGCACATCGTCCATAAGGTTCACAAACGACTTGGAGGGCTGTGCAAGTGGGAAAATTGTATTAAATATTCCGAAGTCATAATTCAAATACAAACCTTCTCCGACTTGACCCAGTCGTCCAGGTGGAACAGAATGTGCTTGATGTCGTTCTTCATGAACTCGGTCTCCACGATCAGGGACTCCTGCTTGGGCCTGCGCAGATCCGCCTCCAAGGCGCTGATGATCTCGTTCTCATGCTCCTCATAGCAACGCAGGAGACTCTCCAGCTGCTTGCGTCTGGCAAGAAAAAAAACAAAGAAAAGATATAGAAAACGAAAAGCGAAAACCGCGAAATAATTAATGGGCAAACGATGATGATTATATCAATGATGATGATGGGACAAGTTCCGCGGTAGGAGCGCGAAACAAAGACCAAAACAAAATCAATACTAATCACAATGCACGAGAGGCGCTTGGGGAAGGTCAATGCTAGTTTTACGGCCGGTTGTGAGAGATTCTACGGGTCTGTGTGTGAGGTTCTACGGAGTGACTCAATGGGAGACTCGGGGAGGGTGAACAATTAGAACCGTGAAAACCGGCTTGACAACTACTTACACTGATCTACTTTGACCCACCGCTCCGTTCGATCGGAGATATGGCTAATACCCGATCTTCAGGGGAGAGTCAAGGTGAGCTGAGGCAAAGGCAAAGGCGGGTTGGCCGGTTTAACAGCCCCCTGAAGTGCACTTGCAATTGAATTGACACTTGACTATTTGCTCATAACAAACATAAAGCCATAAGCAGCACATACACCCCGCCGATCGTCGTGAATATAAATAAAGCAATTAGCGCGCAAAATCTCGGATTGGAACTTGGATTGGCTTGGTGAATCGAGCAAATGTATTTAAATATAATCATCGGAGTAGTCATAGAAGAAGTTGCTAGAGGCGAAAATAGTCATAGAACGTGTTCATTTGTTCGGAACTATTTGAAAGATCATGGAATTAAACGGCATTAGCCTTGGGCTGGGATTCTTCCGCACTTCCGTTTCACACTTCGCACTCAGAAACTATCGGCAAATCGCCTGTTGCTTCGTTGTTGTCTGTCTCCCTCTCCAAATATATATGTATGTACAAAATATATACATTTTTTTTTTTTTTTGGAATTAAACGGCATTAGCCTTGGGCTGGGATTCTTCCGCACTTCCGTTTCACACTTCGCACTCAGAAACTATCGGCAAATCGCCTGTTGCTTCGTTGTTGTCTGTCTCCCTCTCCAAATATATATGTATGTACAAAAAATATACATTTTTTTTTTTTTTTTTTTATTAACATATCCA
Organism: Drosophila setifemur; assembly: GCA_021224005.1. Classification (NCBI taxonomy): domain Eukaryota; kingdom Metazoa; phylum Arthropoda; class Insecta; order Diptera; family Drosophilidae; genus Drosophila; species Drosophila setifemur. Next base: position 10,622,692 of record JAJJHY010005742.1, read on the forward strand.
TAAAGGTGTGCGTGCGTGTTTGTGTGTGTGTGTGTGCTCGTGTTTATTGTCTGATGACTGGGCTGTCGGTGGTGGGGAAATAGCAATTATTCCGCTTGCATGTTGTCAGAAACGAATTTAGACCGACCCTCCTCCAGCCAGTCTAACTCTAACTCAAAGTGCAAATTCCCTTGGCTGGGGGCTGGGGAGTCAAAGTTCCCAAAGTTCGCTGCCAGAATTAATGCGAATCATAGACTTTGACGCAGTGCAGATAAGTAAAAAAAAGTGCCCAGTAGGAACTCCACTATCTGCACTTCTTATCAGCTCCCAGTGAAAAGCTCGGGTGGGTGGGGCAAAGTTCAAAGCTTTTCTTTGTGCGTGAGAGCTGGAGAGTGGGATTGGAGATCACTGGAGATCGCGTTGTCGAAATGGAATAATAAACATGAAAACCTATTACTGCCCAACTTTGAGACCGAGATACTATTTCGGTGCTGTAACGCAATGATGGTAATAACAGCATGTAATAATATAGTAGCAACAAGTGCTACAGTGGATATCGGTTAAAAGTCACAGGGTTTCATGTACAACTGCTATAAATGTGCATTTATTATACATTACTTAATCCGCTAAAACAATTTCGCACTTTAACAATGTCGAAGTATATAATCTTTAGTAATTAAAAAATACTTATCTGAATCTAATGTTTTTACCCTTTTTCTTTAGTTGTTTGTTTCTTTTTACTATTTACTGTACTATATATGTATATATACCTGATAACTGTGTCATAAAACTTGAATATATTGAAAACTGTCTTTTGCTCTATATTTGGAAGGAGAATTGCGTATAGCTTTAACGAAGTAATTAATATAAAATGCAAATATATTCAAAATTCCCTTTTTCGGCCACTCTTTACCAATATCCACTGTATTACCAAACAGCTGCTGCTAACTACCCAACTTCAGCTGTAACTAAAGCTGGGCCTGCGACTTCCAAAAAATTCCAAAAAAATAACACTTACCGAAAGCTGACGCTCCTGGTTTTGCCGCTGGAAAAAGCCAAACGGGCGCGTTGCAATGTCTGATCGTAGTTGTTGTTGTTCATCGTAGTTGGTGTTTCGTTCGGTTCGGAGAAGGAGACGGATGAGGAGGAGTAGGCGGAGCAGCAGGTGTTTTTTTTTTGTTCACATTCGCATTAACCGTTTGGCGAACAAGATGCAACACGCATACATAGGGAGGATAACGACGGAACGGAGAAAACAAAAAAATGCAAATAAAAATCAAATCAAACTAAATAAGGCGCTTAATGTTCGTTACGTGCACGCAAAAAATGTTTATCTGTCTGTGCGTGTGTGTGTGCAAGTTAATAATCGTTACACATCTGTTTCTCTGCTTTTGATATATAATTTGACTTTTGCCCAGCACTTGCAATATTGCCTCATTGGACACTCACATCATCGAAGTTGGCCATTCTGTCGGTTTCGGATTCGTTTGTTGGCTGCTCCTCCTGCTGCTGCTGCTGCTGCTGTTGTGATGTGAATGCGGAAATTCCGGTGGATGCTTCTTGGCTGTCGGTTTCTGGCTCTGCGGGGGGTGGAGTGGCGCGTTTGGAACAGGAGAAAAGAGAGATGAGAGAGCGATACAGCGGGTGGGGGGGATGAGACACTCAGAAACGTAAATAACACTGGCACATTCACTTTCGTTCGATTCGCATCTACTGTTTTGTTTTGTCTCGTGTTTTGTTTTGTTTTGTTTCGTTTTTTTTCGGTTGCTGTTCAAATTATGACAAGTACATATGTATGTATGTACTTTTGCGCTGCAGGCCGCTTCAGCGGAGAGTGGAGACTGTTGCTTTTTATTGACAGGATTACGGCGCATGCGGTTCACGCGCTTCGCCAACCGTTCGGCGAGACAACTGAGTGTAGATTAAAGCCAAACTTGGCCCGTCTCCGCTGGGAAGCAACTCAACAACGGAACAGAAACTAGATATGCAATCGCTACCAACAAGACTATATTTGTATACCCTTCCGGAGGGTTTCTTGAATATATATTCTCTTAAACCCCAACACAAAAGCCCCCGAAAATTTGAAATCATCGGTAACCTGATTTGTAATTTCATTTATCTAATTAATAATATTAATTATATTTTATTTAACGAAGCATTGGAAATAATGATCAACTATGTTTCAAAGATCAGACAATAATTTATAAACTCTTCGAAAGAGATTCAAAAAAAGCTTACGACCAATGTGGCCAGGTGCCTTTAATAAAATCCTATCTAATGCTTTTTTTTTGATTCGCTTAACCGTTTACCCGGTTTAAAGTGCGCTCACACTAAAAGTGTTGGCTACCGTTTAGAGTAATGGCGGTTATTTCCATTCAATTTAAATCGAATTTGCCATTCACAACTCGAAAATGACGAAGTAGTTATTTGTTTTTGGTAAACTTTTTGAAAGTTTTTTTTTTTGGTAATTACAAGCCTCTGCCCACACTTAAATCTGCTCTTTACTCCTCTATGAAAGCCAGTTTAAGATTGTAACTGTAGCCAGTGATTAAAACTTAAATTGCAACACAAATTAGCATATCCAGCTGCACTGCTTCAGAAACAACTGTTTGTATAGGTTATTATTTAAATTACTGAGTGGACGGACGACACACACCTTTTCGAACAGAAACGCCGGCTGATACTAAAAGAATTCCTACACCACAAGCCGAAAATATACTCGTCAAGGGGGTGCTGGGCGTGGGCATTCATTATCAGCTGGAATTGTATGTGTTCTATGGATTTGTGTGCTCTATATATAATTACTACATTTATTTCGTGAGGGGAGAGCGTGCTGAGCGTTGCGCTCTGATAACGAATCCGTTTGGACTCGCTTAAATCGTTATTCCGGCTTAATCGCGCGTTATCTATTCGGGTTTGACAATATTGGTAGCTGAATAACATGTACACCCCTATTTATAGGTGGAAGCTCAAATATTGGTATATGTTCACATGTACATAAATTGCACTTTTCCCCACACCACAGATAATATTGCCCAGTAACGATGAATTCGATTAAACAATTGGCTAATAAAACAAACTAAACAGTCAGCATGATGTGACAAATCAAGAATTATTTATATTTCTAAGATGTACATAGATGCTTTATGCACTCGAGACTAATTTTAGATTATCAGGAGTCAAGGCAGAACACCAACTTACCAATATTAATGACTGTGGTTACCGGTCGATCTCCATTAGCTACGAGTGTAATGGATATCAAATAAAAATCGAAATATTCTAAAAACATAATAGTTAATTGCTTACCATTGGCCTCGGGGGCCGGGTTTATCGAATTGTCCCTCATTGTTGTGATTTTCCTTGGCCTTCGTTTTTCTTTCTGTACAAATTAACCTTAAAGGACACTTTTAATAGCCCGAAATCTGTTGGACTTCCCATGCAAATGTCAACTGAAATTATGGCAAATATATGTATGTACGAATTAAGTCATCAAGTATGCAAAGTGTTTGAGGTAAACGCAATTAGCACGCCCGCAAATATATATCCCAATTCCCTTTTGACGCCATGGGAAATTAAATTGTGTTAGCATGTGCATGTGACATCAAGGGAGAAAATTAATTGAGTACTTAGAATTGGATTAATTTTAAATTGAAAATATTTATCCCAAAGATTTTAGTTGTTATGTGTGCAAAAACTTGAGTTTGTAGCCAAATCAGTTTACACCCCATAATCAGTTTCAAGTTCAAACGAGCGACACACTCCGCGCCACACAAATATGGCAGTTTGCCATAAATGCTTGCCCAACAGGCGATGAATTAATCAATCCCAGACACTTAGCACTGCAGTTGGGGATCACGTTTCTGTATGACAACACTCATCGCAGCTAACTGCTGGCTTTAGTTATGTTTTGTTTTCAGTCTCAGTCCCAGTTCCAGTCTCATTCGCAGTCTCAGTCTCAGTTTTAGTTTCACTTTCATTACAGCATCTGAGACCACTAATTGTCAACCCGAATTGGCTAATCTCGAGTGCCTCAGTAGATTAAATAACCACTGGCCGGTACTGGCGATTCGCACTAATCTATTCAAATCAGCGCGCACGATAACAAACGAAAGCAAAGGCCAATTGCCAACTGAATGTAGCGATGGACACTGACCACTGGCCACCGAGGAGTATCAATCCGGACTAAGCCGATGCACTCGACCGGCGCTCGGATAGAGCGGCTTTAATTACACTCTTACACCGCCGCCCCAATTTGTATGCGCAACCTGTCGCCTCCGCCCGCAACTCGAAAACCGAAGCTGCTCGGAATCGTATTTTAAATGTATGGAACGTAGCACCACGCACTGGCTACTCGAATGGATTCGGTGCGGAATTGGAATTGGAATCGGATTCAGATTCGGTTTCGGTTTCGGATTGAGATTGAGATTCGCCCTGACGCGAGCGAGCTCGAAACACGTCTGGGCCTGGCTAAAAACGCCGAGCTGTCCCGTAGTGCCCGCTGCCAGAGTCAGCCTGCGCGGCTTTTCCAGTTTTCTTTTCGGCCTGGTTTACACGCAACTTTTCGAATTTGAATCTCAATCTCGGATCTCGAATCGGGGGTCACAGATGCACACGCATTCTCGACCCAAAGCACACAAAAGATAATTGAGATTGATGGACCCTATCTGAGCTAATGAAAATGCGTCGAGCTACAGTCGAGCTTCGGTAACTTGTCAGCTTGATATGTTTACCAAAATTCAATTTGTTTTTCCTACTTTTCCGAGAAAGGAAAAAATGTCATAACTGGAACCTGCACTGCCACTTAAAAACTGGAGTTGCCAAGACTAGGCTTCTGGTTTTTGGTACCTAGATTGTCAAATGTTCAATTTAAACAACATTTTTCATGTTGATGCAATCGTTTAGTAAAGATTTTTGGTCGACTTTTCAAATAAAAAACGGGTTAGCATTCAAAATGCTGTTTTTGGTAGATGCAATACATTTAAAATTTATTTTTTTTTATATTTGTAAAAAAGAACCTACAGAAAAATATATATTTACCACTAATTAAATGAAATCCATTAGAGAAGCGATGAATTTTCAAAGTGTAAAATGCAATTTAAAGAAGATCAACCGTAAAAATATTGCGTGATATTCAGTAAAAATTAAAAAAATAAACGCCGGGCTAAAGATCGGCCGTAAACATTACTTTTATATTGTTTGCTTATTATTATTGGCCGGGGGGAACAGCTGTTGTTGGTGGAAAGGTAAACAGGTCGATTGTGGGCAAACAAACATAACCGGTTGCTGAAAAGTGTATTTCTATTTAGGTTTTACTTAGCATCGCATCCGAACCCTGACCATGAAAGCCGTACAAATCCCCTCAGTGCCAACCGTCCGCTGCTTGAGATCGAAACAACTCCAAGCTAGGGTTACTCTCGTAAACCCAACAAATTGCGATAATCAGTCGAAACATCAATCCGAATTATATTATTGCATTAATTACCCGCTTCGGACTTTGGCTTCATTTCTCATTTGCCCAACTTTACGACCGGAGAAACAATTGTAAAGTGAATTGGAATGGCGGTAGTATTTGCACACAAAGCCACCGCAATTCCTAAAGTCACGCAATGGACGCGGCTTCGAAAATTGATCACTATTTCGCTTTGGCTTCATAAAAGTCTCATTATTTCCGAAGTACTTAGCGATTCCTTTGTCATTCTAATCGCCTGTCAGCGCATTTTTCGGCGGAGCCCGAATCTCATTTGCGGCGCACATATAGTATAGTCCGGTTGAGAATAGATATAACCTTGACCCAGGTTCCGGGTGTTCGTGGATGGCATCTCTCGCGCATTAAATGGGAGACCGATGCCGGAGAAATACAATTAAAGGCACGCAAATAGCATGACACCTAAAAAATATAATTGGAAACAAAACTAAGTCCTAATTAAATATTTTGAAACCGGCTCAAAGCAACACTAAAACCAGCAAGAAGAGAAGTTAAGGAATGCCTTTCTAAACGAATGTGAATTATTTGTATTAAATATCTGAAGTTATCCCAAAATATCTGAAACTATTAACCTTATTCTACAAGATTGAAATAATTACATTATTACAATTGATATTCTCTATTTATGCTTTCTAGGGTCAAAGATATTCCCTTCCCTACCCGGAAATCTTGTTAAAAACATAATTAATTAATCATTTAATCAATGACACCCTGTCTTACTTGGCTTATACAAAATATTAACACTAAAAGCTATTACCATGTAATAAGGCATTTTCTGGTCAGTAATAAAACTGACAATAAAAACTATTTCCTTAACCAAAAGCTTAAATTGTAAAATAAAAGCAGCCTATCTTAAGGCTTTTAATAAAAATCAGCGTTCCCAAGTGAATATAAAAGCCAACAATGTCCACAATTATAAGTGTATAATTTATTATTAAATATGTTATAAAATTTGTTTATCGTATAAAATATACTCTTACTCTTGTCTCGTCAAGTCCACATCTATGTATGTATATATATATATATATACATATATATATATTTGGGTATATAAATATGTATGTGTATGCATGTATATAGAAAAATTACAATCCATGTATTGTAGTACCCATGGCTTGCATTTGTTTCCGTTTCCGTTTTCTTTTTTTTGCTCGCATTTCACTATTAGACAATTACAATTTTTAACTGCAACTCGTTATTGAATTTGTCGCTTGATTTTGGTAGATTTTGTTTAGATCTTTCGCCATACGAAATTAGCTTAAATAGCTGCTTACTAGTGGGCGTACCTAGTACCCGCACGTCTCTACATATGTATTGGATGTTTTCTTCTGTTTGCTGAGTGGGTGAGAATGTATGAGATAGAATAATTTGTTGCGCATGCCAAAAGTGATCGTCGTCTCCCCTCCAACTGTCGCGAGGAGGATGCAAATCATATTTGAAGATTAATAAAGAGTAAGGAGGGATTTCAAAAATTTTGATGTTTTTTGTTTTTTTTTGTTTTGGTAATTTTTGCGTTTGCTCTAGATATAGTATATTGGGGTTAGTCTATGATTAAGTAACTATGTATGTATATGTGTATGTGCCTATGCATATAGATGTGGTTAGTATGTCCGGCGCTCTGCTGTTCCGTAACTATTTTGATGAATCGCTACCCCGATCCTGCCCGATCTCATCCTATTCAAATATATGCAGTATTGCAGTATTTGCTATGCGAAACCAGTAGCTGGCCTATGAATATTTCTTATGCTGCTCGTCGTCTGATCGAATTATGTTTAAACTTAAAACTGTGTGTCTGTGTCGTCTGATTCTGGCTTATAATTTAAATTTGTACTCGTTTTGTACTCAATTGCTCCATAATTATTACATA
>JAJJHY010005742.1:10635022-10637040 GCA_021224005.1 Drosophila setifemur
AGTTACTCCCACGCTGCCTACACCAACACCAGCGCCCACGCCAGCAACGCCCACGCCAACAGATGGAGCTGGGACACTCACTGTGGACACACTCGGTACTATTCCGTTGCTACTAGAGACAATGGGCATGTTCTTGTCGTCCACTAGGATTACGCCGCCCTGGTTGCGAATGTCCTGTAGGAGGCTGTAATCCGGCGGGGCAAATGCAAAGACCTCCTGCTTTGGCTGCAGGTCCTTGTAAATACCGGCGAACTGCTCCATCTGGCGTTGTCCATTGGTCAGCTTCATGGCTATCTCGATCTGGTCCAAGTTGCAAGCATTGTCAGCCACCTTGCTCAGCATGTCAGAAGTCTCCGAGAGTCCGGCCAATGCCGACTTAAGTCCTGCCATTTGGTCGTGCAGAATAGCCAGACGGCGCTGGCGCAGCTTCTCCACAAAGTCGAGGAGGAAGCGCTCCCGATCTTCAATGGCAATGATGAACTGGCGGAAAGCCTTACGGATATTGTCGCTCAGCTCGCTGCAGTTGCGCTCAATCAGGCGAATGAAGGCCAGGGCCTTGTCAATGCTGCTCTTGATGCATCGCGTGCCCACCTGGCTGCTCTCGATGGCGCACTCCAGCTTCTCCTTGGAGCCGACCATGAAGTTCTGAATGGAGGCGTAGCTATGCTCCTTGTGTTCATGGAGAGTGCAGCACTGGCACACCAGCTTGCGGCAATAATCGCACACATAGCGCAGCATCTCGTTGTGGATGTCGCAGATGAAGTTGCCGCTGGGCGGGGTATGTGCGCTGACCGAGTTTCCGCCCGTGGGCGAGGCCCCAATGGGTGTCGGCAGGGACACAATGGAGTGGTTGGATGATAGAGGGCTATTGCGGTGCTCCCTCAGGCAGTCGTTGCACATGAACTCGTTGCACTCCAAGCAACGAATGGAGGCGCTCACCTCGCACCAGCCACAGCTGATGCTCGAATTGTTGGATGACTCCGGTGACATCTTGGGATTACTGCGCGCTCCGCTTCCAATGGGTCCGATGCTAAAGTCTCCGTGGGTGTCCAGTCCGCCCAGGAAGTTGTTGATGAAGAAGTCCGTGCGTGGTGGAGAACTAAATGCGGTTGCCATTTTAATTATAGTTATTTTTGAGCAATCTTAAAAACACTTACCTCTGCCCCACATTGGGCAGTAGGCCCACATTAAGGTCCCAGGCGGGGAAGCTCTCGAGGATGCCCGCCAGCAGTCGCTCCGAGGAGTTGCTGGCATTGCTGCTGACACTGCCCCCGCCACTGCCAATGGCTGTGGAGGAGCCGTTGGCTACGCCGTTGGCGCTCGGCGCATTGCTGCTGGCCATCTGTTGCGGAACCGAATTGTTTGACAAGAGTTCCATCATAAGACTGGTATGAGATCACGTTTCTATAGCACAAGGTGACAGTCGACGGAGTGGCGCTTTTCCGCTGCAAATATCGAATAGTTTGCTTGAAAACTCCCAAACGTTTTACGTATTCTCAAAGAAAGCCTTTTCAAAGTATCTTTTATTTTGTTTTGATTTGGCTTGGTTGGGTTTTGGATTGGTTGTTTTTTTTTTCTAGATTGCGTTTGGAACGCGCGGGACGTCGTCGGTTGCCGAGGGGTAACAGCTAACTAAATTGGCCAGGGAAAAGGTCGTGCATTAAGTAGTCCTCGGCCGGCAGTTGCAGCTGCAGCGTCTTAATTTTTTTTGGGTATCCTAGGTAGCGGCAGAGTTTCCCGTCCTAGGGCTTGCCTACTTATCCCCGACCCTTGAGCCTTTAAGCAGGCCCGTCCCGTCCCGAATTCTTGTAACGCAACCCGAGAAGCAGCTGTGTGGCGCGAGTAGCAGCAGCAGGTCAGATTTGTGTGTATCTTCGAAATGCATTCAATCCATTGTTAAATGTCTTGCATCCAGGAATTTCACCATTTGACACGCATTTACCAATTTATGGACCAAAATGGCGAACTTTTCGCGCGCAATTCGGCGAACTGTACTATATTTTGGTTGTAACCCAAAT
>JAJJHY010005742.1:10637069-10819238 GCA_021224005.1 Drosophila setifemur
CCCCCCCACCGAACGAGCCCCAGGAAAAACAAACGAAACAGGATGGCAGAGAATGGATTAGAACCCACCCCCACGGACGGTGGTGCTCCACCACCAACCTTATCGCGTAGTTATACCATTTTCCTGTCTTTTTCCACCCACACCCCGCCTGCAGTGCGCAAGCGACTTTTCCGGCTTGGGGAAGGGGGAAACCCGAAACGAAAACGTCATGAAACAACAGACTGGTTGCCATCTTCAAGAAGAGAAAAGTTCGCAGCCCAACCATCACAATCATCCCCTCCCAGGAGCCGGACTTGGAAGCGGTTTCTTTTCTACACTTCGACGAAAACTTGACAACCGAACTTGTTTTCCATCATTCTGATTTTGGGTAATTCGAGTTAATTTATAGCATAACTTCAAGGGTGGGCCTAGTGAAATCCAGTTATCTCTTTTTGGGGGGTTAGGCAATGAAGGTGGAAAAGGGTTGCTGAGTGGGTTGGGGGAATCATAAAGGTCTCGTCGATTTGATTCCTCTGTATTAGTTCAGCCGTTAGAAAGGATTTTGTTCTCTTTCAATTGTTTCAAAGGTACGTCAACTTTCGAAGGTCTATTCAGACTTTATACATATGAACCGAATAAAACTTTAGGATTATATTAAAGCAATGTGGATATTATTTGTAATACCCTTTTTTGAAACATTTATAAATAATGTTAGGCTTAAGTTTAATATGCAAAGGAAGGGGAAATCGTACTCTTCTCGAATAAAATAAAGTATTGAACTTTCTAGAAAGGACAAAATGTAAATTGCCCGCAGGATAACTTTATATTACCAAAGAATGTGAGCGGCATTCAGTTTTTGACAGCATTACGAAATGGAAGGGTTGCTATTAGAAATCCTGATGAAATCAATCTATAAACTCTTATTTCGATCGAAACAATGCAACGCCCTAGGAAAGGAAAGCAATTCTAGGATATTTTCGAGCCGTGTAGACAGCAAAAACAAAAACAAGGATAAAAAGGACGAGGAAGAAGCGAAGCAGGAGAAAGAGCAGGAGCTGAACGAAGAGCAGGAGGAGGAGGAGGCAGCAACAAAACTACCCTTGTCACCCTTGAACGTTTTTCCATTGAAACGGGTCTGTCTCCGAGTCGCAGGACGTGGAAAAAACACGACCAAGAAGTTAAAGTCCTTTCACATACATAAACATACATACACACACCACTAACTGTGTGTGGGTTTGTGTACGTGCAGCGAGACTACGACGCAAAATCTTCGGGGGATGAGGACGAGGGTTGTATTTACACAAGTTTCTCTACATGTCCGTTTGTAGGTGGTTTCTGCCCCGCAAAACGCAAAACGAGAATTTGCGTTTGTATATGTATTTATGTATGTGTTTTATGTTTTATGTGTATTTTCCAAAAATCGGGCAATCTGAGAGAAATCTCGAACATCTTCGCTGCTCACTTGACATGGTGCTAGCTAAAATCAATATTTGCATACGATGCAAATCTTAACAAGTTTATTTATCATTGTGCACTGCTGAGATTGCTGCTCGGCTCTTTTTTTCTCGCTCCCTCTTCCTGGCCCCCAATTTGTTTGTCCCATTCGCGTACACACCTTTTTTGGCAGCCTCATGCAAGCCGCATCAATGGGCCTCGTTTTTCTTGGTCGCTGTTGTTGTTGTTGTTGTTATTTTGAAGTTCCTGCCGCTAATTGATTCGCCTTGATGCGGGGCAAAAAAATTCTATCGATTTTCGTTGGCGATTTTCCCTGGTTTTTTCGAATTCGTTTCGTTTTGATTTGATTTGAAGCGGATTTTCGCGTTGCGAGATTCTTTTCGGTGCCTTTCGAGAGAGATCTTATGCGTAACTCGTCCGCCCGTACACACTCATTCGTGTATTCCTTTTCCCGACTAAAGATGATACACCCGAGACCGACACCGAGACCGAAAACACAACATAACACTCACTCAGTGGACTCTCTTTCTCTGTCCGTGAGTGCTGTTGCTCATCTTCTAGGGGGCTAAACAAAATATCAAAGCCAAAAAAAAAATAAACCAAATGTATATCTCACAGTTAGTTTTTTGGATTTTGATGTGCGCGCGCGCGGTCTCCAAAAAATGTCTCTCACGGCGTTGCTCCTGCTCCCGCTCTCTGCCTTCGCTCTATTTAGCTCTCCGTCTCTCCCGCTCTGATGCATACATATATAAGTGTGCGCTCGCATGCACATTTTTATCTTCTATTTATTTTCACTTATGCCGCAAAGAGCTGCAACCAAATGCTCCCCTCGCAGAGGGTCGTCCTAGAAGTTTACTAGCATTTACAGTTACAAAATGTCCGACAGTCGAGTCTAAATTAACCGAAAGTTCTGCTATAGGGATAATGGCGTCCGTTTTTCAACAGGGTATCAAGGGTTTATAGTATGAGTGGGACAAACACAAACACAACTTAACCTTCATTAAACAGTTAATTTTTGAAACTCCATTTTGAATATTAGCTGTATTTGGTAACTGAACTTAACGAATAAAAAGCCGCTTATTATTTACTTACACACTCATAAACACTAGACGATAAGCGGGTATTCCATAGTCGTGACGCAGCAATTTATTTAATTTCCTTGTCCGTTTTTATTCTTATTTATCATGTGTTTGATCGATGACACTCTCACTGGCAAAGCTATCGGAATCGTTGCAAGTCATTTATCGTTGTAGTGTTTACAAAATGTTTGCATTTTCCGGGCTTTTTGGCGTAGTTTTCCTATTTGTCGGACCACCCTCGTTCACTCTGATGTGCCATGAACAATTGTTCCTATTGTGGGCTTTGCTTCTGCTGCGTCTGTTTCTGCTTCTTCTATTTACTTTGGCGGGCGTGTTTAGCTGCAGTTTTGGCTGTCTAACCGTATTTCCGATTCACCGTGCGCTGTGCGCTTCTTGTTTGGCTTAATCGAACGGAATCGAATTCTGACCCACTTAGCGTGGCGAGGACTAGAAATCTTCTTTCCTTTCCAACCTTCACTCACGCATTTAACCATCAAACTGCAAAACTCAGTTCATGCGCTGCCCTGCTCTCGCCTCGTCTCTTCTTCTTCTCTCTTGGCTCTCTCGATGCTGACGCCGCTGCCCTTCTAGCGTGCTCGTTGTTGTTTTTGTTCTATGCGCCCCTGTCCACGTGAGAGTAGTCGGGTATTGCTGATTGGCTACGACGTTGGCTACGCAGAGGCAATAAGGGATGTTGTCAGGCATGCACTGATTTGTTTCCTAATATTTTGTAAATAATAACTTAATTTCATTCCGTTTTTAAGATTTTATTATAAAAAATGTGCATATCCAAGGAGTCAAAGGTTTTTTTATAGAAATTTCCCTTAACTTAATTGGACAACAATAAGAATAACCATGAGATATTAAAACAATATTTTGTTATTAAACAATAAAAAAAGGGTTTTTGCATAATAAGGAATTAGAACATACCACTAATATAATAAATGCACTTTATGCAACTTAAACTTGTAAAAAGCAACTACAATTTATTTGGAATCCCATCTGATTACGCATAATATAGTGTATTCACTAGTTCATGTGTTGCTGTGCAACGTGACCGTGCGGAGCGCTCTGAGAGCCTCGGAGAGCGAAGAGCGAAAGAGAGCAAGAGAGAATGCCAGTTACATTAACGGCGCATGTGGCGCGAAAATGCGGATGGAATACAGTGGGATTGGAAGATGGAGACGGAGAGACAGACACCACCGGACGAGTCCGAGACCGGTGGCGCGCATTTTGTTGTTGTTTTTATACCCGGTAGTCTCTCGGCGCAAGGGTATATTATATTTGTATATTCCCGATCTGGATAAACAGCTGAGTCGACTAAGGCTTGTCCGTCCGGATAAACACCTGCATTTTATGTATGACCATCGACGAAGGTTTGCACACTTTTCTGAGGTTACATTTTTCAAATATTCGCCATAACCAAATTGTCCTAACTGTTTCGGAAAGTCAAAATTGTTGGGGGTATGGAAGGTATTTTATATCCCCCTTCCAAATTTAAACCAATTGGAAGGAATTGGGAAAAAATGAATGTGTGTACATACATATGTACAATATAGGTTATGTTATTGGTCGGCAGTCAGTTCCTATACCCTAGTACCAAAGTTTCCCAATGATGGCGCTGATGTGCAGCCTAATTTGATAGTTTCATTTATTATAACTCCTGGAGTCTCTTGTACCCGGTATCTTCCAGTCGATATCGATTGCAGCGCTTGTTGTTGCTGTACCGAGGCTCCGGCTCCGGTTCCTGATGTTGGTGTTTGTTGTTGTTGCCACATACACCCTTAAGGAACTTGTTTTGCACTGACAGAAATTCCATGCCGCTGTCGCCCGTGGCTTGAGAATGCGATTGCAGCCGTGGCCGTGGATAATTTGGAACTCGAATCGCTCGCCGATCGCTGCGGGCGGGGCTGGGTGCACAGGTAAGAAGCGCAGGTGCGCCGGACCGCCCGCTGGAACAGGTAAAACTACGAGGTTATCCTGAGGAAGAAACAATTACGCAGGCATTTCTCTCGAACCGATCGTCTATTTGTATTCGAAATGTGAGTGAATGTGCTGATTGTGTGTGTGTGGTATGTATGGAAGTGTGAGTGTGGGTATGAGCGGTCTTACAAGGAAGGGCAGGCCGGAATACTGATTACATGCTACGTATGTATACAGATCCACAGAGCTAGTCAGTCGCGTTCTTATAATACTGCAAGCTAAGCTTATGACGTACACCTAGGCATAAAGTCAAATCCAAGGATCAGCCGAACTCCAGTTCCTCGATGAGCACGTTCTGGAGCTTCTGGCGCACGCGCAACCTCCGACGCTCGTCCAGCCGCTGGAGGAAGGGCATCAAGCTAAGCAGGAACATCCGGTCCGCCTCGTCCTGGAGGTCGCCGCCCGAGGGCTCCGTATTGGTGGCCGCATCCATGCTGATGTACTTGAAGGGCAGATCCGAGGAGGGGGATCGCGACTTTGACTGGGCCTTGGATTGGGATTGGGAATGTGGCTTCGCGTCCGGTTCGCTCTTCTGGCTTGGATTCTGGCTCTGACTGGAGGCGTTGCTAGTGCTGGTTGCACTGGTGTTCTGGCTTTTGCCCTTCGCCACCGTCTGTTCCATTTCCTCATCATCGTCGAGCACTTCGATGGTGAACACCCCCGCATTCGGAGTGCTGCTAGTTCCAGTTCCCCGCTTTCCCCGCTCCTCCTCCATATTCTCCGAGGCCGCATCCTCGTCAAAATCATCGTCGTCCTCCTCCTCCTCCTCACCCTCCTCTTCCTGATCCTGATCCTCCACATGATTGGGCTCCAGCTTGACCCGTTTGCTGTCCGGTGGCTGACACTCGCGATCCTCAAAGAAGGAGCTAATGTCCGAGAAGCTGGGCTGGTGTAGCTCCGAGTCATAGCTGTCGCTCAGCTCACAGATGGGCTCCGTGGGCACCATGGGCAGGGAGTCGTACTTGTCGGCTCCCAAGACGTTGTTGTTCTCCGTCCAATGACCCGGTGGATGCTTCTTGCTGCTGGAGCGCGTCTGTCGCATTATGTTTTCGTGCACGGCGTGCTCCATGAAGCGCATATCGTTGTAGAAGCGCCACGACGAGGGCGTCTCGTTGGACAGGTTGTTGCGGATATAGACCTTGCGAAAGTTGTCCCTCAGGTGGCCCCACTTGATTCGGCAGATGTCGGCTAACGGAAGAGGGGATTAGAGGGGGCTTGACTAGAAGATGGCTTTAGATGGCTCATTGCTCACCTGGCAGATTGACGTCCTGACCCACCTCGAACCAGATGGGCGTAATGTCGCTGCGCTTCTGACCACTGGCATTATTGCGCAGCCAAAGCATGGGGCGGCGGGAGACGGCGGCAATCAAACGCTTCACCGTCTCAATGGGCAGCTTGGCGGTGTTGGTGAAGGCGAAGGAGGCCGATGACTCACTGCTGTAGGCCAGCTCCATGACGAGATTGAGATTCCAATTCCGATTCCGATTCTGATTCCAATCTCCTATCCGATTCCCTGCCAAGCGACTCGCGCAGCTCAAGCGCTCAGGCAGCACTGAAACACACAAAAAGTACGGGCACGCCGCAGCGATGTACGATGTACGATGCGAAGTGTACGGACGGCCCAACCAGTTTACGTGCCTTTTGGCTGCTCGAAGGCGACGACGGCGACGAAGGCGGGGCCAAAAGAGAACCGACAACAGAGCTGGAAAGGTGCGGAGGGAGCGGAGAGGCTCGACTCGGCTCAAGCAACAGGCTTTGCCACGAACAAGAAGAAGCAGAACACCCGCAGCAACAGCAGCAAAGCCAACAACATCGGCAGCAACAAAACCAACCACAACAACAACAACAAATGTCTGCCTGGCCCAACTGGCAATATTATCCGGATGTAAAGCTTCCGCTGGCTGACTGGCTGGACGGCCGCAACTCACTGCTCACTGCTGTATTTGCGCGCTTTACGGTTGTTAACTTCGCCGTTGAGTGCCCGCCGTGGCGAATCCAATATGCTCTGCCTGGAAGCTTGGGCATTGGGAAAGTGGAGAGTGGAATGGAGGTTGGGAAAAGCCAGCCTGGACGGACATATCTCATGTCTCACTCTCACGATCACGGCTCCCCGCCCCCCCCTGTCCATGCGAGCGAGATCCTTGACTCCTGGGCCCTGCCTTAAATGCTAGCCACTTCGGGGTGTAGAGTATGCTCCGCAGTGTAGCGTAGTTTGTTTATTTTTATCAAAACTGGATTTTACTACGGTCGGCTGGCCTGCATGGAAATGGGAATGGAAATGGAGCTGGAGTGAACGTAAAAAATTCACGCCACGCCAGTGGAGCTGATGGCGGAAAAGAGAGAGCGAGCGAGAGAGAGATATGTGGGAAAGGAGAGGAGAGGCGGTGCGCAAAATGAGAGCGAGAGGGTGAGCGAACAAAAGCTCCAGCTGGAAACGATCGTGAGCCTGGAACTGAAGACAGCAGACTGAAGATCGGAGATTGGACCTCGGGGCCTTCTTCTATCTCCCATGTATCCGTTTGTTGTCTGTCCGTCGGTCTGTTTGTAAGTGTGTGTGAGTGTGCGCGTGTGTGTGTGTATGCCTATATACATGTATTTGCACGTTTCGGGGAGCGAAATTGCCAGAGAAGCAGATACGAGAATTGGCGACCGGGGTTATTTATCAGATGTGCGGCTGTAGTTGCAGTTCCCTGGCTTTTGCGGTTGGGTTTCAGCTTGACATTTGATCCTCGCAGCAATTCCGAACCGAGCTCTCCGCTCAAACATATACATACATAGGCACTCTCTCGCACACACACACACACACACACAAACATGCATCCACATAAGACAGTCGGTCGGCCAATAAGTGGGAATCCAACACCGTAATTGACCATTTTCAGAACGTCTGGCCAAGAAAACTGTGGAAAAAGATCCCATGCATGCACTTGTGTGTACATACTAACCTACGGACCGGTTCTTTATTTCACTCCGGGCCAATTTAAACAAATCTGGAGGCTATTTTAAACTTGTAGTCCTAGCGAGAAGGAAACACGGTTGATATAAGTTTGTATACATACATATATCAATGAAATAGTGGATATCATTGGCCTTGAAGTGAAGGAAAAATCTTTGACCGTATACTTACATATATGCACATCCTTTCGTCTTTTTAGGCCAAAAAATGGTCTATATGAAATGATACATTTTGCTGTATCTCTGTGGAACGATTAAGAAAAAATGTCAATCTTATGCATTCTATTAAAATAATTGATTAATATATATTTTTTTTTGGGTTAATGTGAGCCTAATCTCATCTATCGGACAACAAATTTTCTTAACGAAAAAAAGAGAGTAGAAGAAAAGAAGTTGGGTAAGGCAGGTTGTGCTGAGTTCGTGACCACCACTGTTGGTACATGTGCATCCTATTGATGGCATGGCTATGGTTGATAAAAGGGTTGAAGCTAACTAAAGCTAAAAGATAATGAATTTTATCTTGGGAAATTGCTATATATGTTTGTCAAAATGTCAAGGATAAAAACTACCAAGAAACAAAGAAGCGTCGTTAAGACACGGATAAAAGTAAAGCACGGATCAGTAATGATGATTTGGCTTGAAAACTGAGGTCACTGATTTTAACATGAGCAAAGCTTTTTTATTTCGGTTAGAATATGCAAAAGGGATGCTCTTTTGGCTTGAATCGAAAAAACAGATATATTTCGGATGGCAAGTGTACCACATTTCTAGGTAAGGTCCCTTATAGGTATAATAAATTTATTACTCAGTTCACAATCCTTTAAACTTTTCACTTAGAGCGTGTTTTTTGTATCTATGATTATGCAAATTAAAAAAAAACATGTAACTATGTCACAGAAAAACATATTGACCTTCTTTTACTTTGGTTTCTTGGTGATATTTTAATTGAATTTTACGTTGACTGTAAGCTCAGCCAATATAATTATGTTGCTTGAGTGTATTTAAGTCTGAAAGGTAAATGCTAATAAATGGCGAAAACTAGTTGTAACGCTTAACTCTAATTATATATTAAATGCCATGGCTTTTTTTTAAGTGTTTTTGACATTCACAGCTATGCTCTGTTTTTTTTTAATAATCTTAAAATTACATATCAGTCCTATTCGGCCTTGAAATGTTTTTCTGTGCAGGCAGTATCAGCCGTTTTTAAACGTTCCTGACGCACCCGTTCCTTCAGCTGGGCTGTTTTCAGAGAGACCATCAACTGGGTGGAGCTGTAGAGCCAGGTGCCCTACGAAGAAAGTCAAAGTTATTAACAAATTTGTTGTTCCTATTAGATGGAACTCACAATCAACAGCATGCAGTTGAGCAGGATGGGTATCGAGAAAACTGTGGAAATAAACAACCCGTTGCTGTCGAAGTACTGTTGCCTGGAAAACGAGCTCCAGTTCTGAGCGGCATACTCGTTAATGCTCTCCGTGAAATAAACAGCCAGCACTGGAAGAAATGAAATAATGAATTAATCAGTTGGGTTCTAAGGGAAATGAATGGCAAGTTTGCCGGCAAATCCACGTACACAGCACCAGGAAGAGGAACACCTGGAAGTTCGTGTTGTTCCGGCTAAGCAAAGCTGAGGTTGTGGTCAGCACATGCATCAGGATCAGGCCAATCAGCCACGGGTCCTTCCAATCAATCTGAATTGGAATTAAATATGGAAAATTAAACATCGGTCTGTCATTTTCCCATTAGAACGGAAGAATTACTCACGCTAAGCAGAAATGTCCAATAGCCTGTGACTTCGTTTACTTCTATCTGACCCGGATGCATTTTGTGGTATTTAAAAATATATTTCTGATTCAAATGAATATACAAATTTATTTATTTACTAGTGTGACGAGTCAAAACAAATATTTTGTTTTCGGTGTTGGAATGCGCCTGAAAGCCTCGAGGTCTGGTGTTGGAAAACGAGCAAAACCTACTTTTTAAGGGCGGTCTATACACGTTCAAGCCATTTCACCAGAAAAAGTAATTAAAAATTGTAAGTGTTTATAAAAAAAATGGAGATTGCCGTCACTGTAGAAATAAATCCATATATTTGATTTTGTCATGTAGTTTATTTTTCATTATTCCCTACTCCCGAGCCGAACTCTTGAGCAATCGTGTACATTCGCCTTGAATGTCATGTCGTTGGAACGTCTCGATAACGCTTTCACTGACTCAGTAGACACAACATTAACAAATCTGAAAAATATCACAAAGAATTCGTTGAAAAGCATTCAAAATTGTAGTTAATAGGGCGAATCGACTCAAACCGAGCTACCGAGCTGTTAAGGCAGCGTGCGAGCAATCGAATCGGTCGAGAGCAGGGAAGGATTGCCCAGGAAAAGCCTGCATAGGATAGATGTGGCAGGGGCCACCAACCTACCAAAGCACCACATACGCATAGAGCAGAGGTGGTGCTTGCTGGGTGGTGTCGTGGTGGTGAAGTGGGGCAGCAGCAGTTTCTGGCAGGGACTCGGAGCGGAGCACTGTTTGCGGCGGATGCGGACTTGCCGTAGTTGAAAGGTCAACCCGTAACAACGACACGATACGGCGGGCGGTTGAAGGACACGCGGCGTAGACTTCGCGCCCAGGGTCGCAGGCCTCGAAACAGCCGCAGTGCCCGTGCGCTCCGCAAGCCAAAGGCCCCGTCCCTCGGCAGCTGGAAACTCCACTCGGCCTTCTGGTCTACTAGCATCCACGCTCCGCGCGTCCACTCCAACATCCGACGACTCCTCCGCGCCATGGCCGTCAAGCAGAATAACAGCGAAGCGGGCGATGGTTCCGAAAACGGTTCCGGAGGCAGCAGCAACGGGCTGCCCAACCAACCGAAGCCGACTTCCTCTAACGGGATGAAGATCAGCGATGAGAATGGCGTAGCCGAGAGCATGGATACGGGTTCTGCCTCGGGCGAGGGCATCCTGAACGCTGGGCGACCTGGCAAGCGGGATCTGAAGACTCTCCTCCTGAGCCTGGAGCAGCCAGAGCAGGCCCACAACCTGATGAGCATCTACGAGCGCATAATCGTCAATCTGTCGCGCATGCAGCTGCGCAACACACCGGCGGACCTCAAGCGCTTCAAGGAGGACGTGAGCAAGGTTGGGGCCCTGCTGGCCAAGCGCAACGAAAAGCATTACCAGATGTTTTACCTGCGCGTCGTCTACGAGCTGATCACGAAGTCATCCTGCGACTCGCCGCCCTCGTACGCGGTGGCCATTGTGTTCCAGTTGTTCGACTCCAACCAGATCCTGGAGGCAGTGCATTCGCTGCTGGAGCACAGTGTGCAAGACTCAAACATACGAAAGACGGTGGGCCTGTTGTGCGACTGGATTGTGGTGTGCACCTTTTGCAGCAATCTGAATCTCTGGGTGATGGCCCTGCTCAACGGGCTGAAGGATCAGGGCAAGCGGGTGCTGCTGGACGAGATAGCGCTGGACAACATCGAAAAGCTGTTCAAATTAATGATCCTGCCGGCGCTGCGGGTGAAGGCGGCTCCGATAGTGTTCCACATGCTGTCCACTATCAACCACACGCCCGAGGTTTTCCACAAGGTAGGGAGCACAGCCTAGTAAGTTGGTTTCTCGCCTAACACGATCCGTTTCCAGATTGTGCCAAAGATCCCCGTAGTGCTGCAATTTTTGAAGAAGCAGTCGAGCGCAGCGGACGAAATTGGCCTCGATTCGCGCAACTTTCTGCAGCAGCTGGTGGACTTGACCAGCGCTTTGATGCTGCGCTTCTACGACCACGACGAGCTCTACGTCAAGGTGAAGAAGGCTCTGCAGACATATGACCCCTCGCCCAATTGCGTCGCACTGGCGCGAGCGATGCACGAGAGCGCCCAGCCTTGGGGGCGACGGAATGCGAGGGTCGGGCTGGTGAATCTGGGCAATACGTGCTACATGAACAGCGTGCTGCAGGCCCTGGCCATGACCACCGAGTAAGTCAAACCAAAGATTTCCCAGGAAGTTTGCTTGTTTTATTTAATGAGTTGATGTAAACACATTGGTATCATGTTTCGTTTGTGGGTGAAATTGTTTACATAGGTATATTATTCATTCCCTGGTAGAGGGGGATATCATTTTGCCTTAAAGTTTGTAACGCAGTGCAAAAATATCTAAGAATTTTTATTCAATATCGGGATCAACAACCTCCTGGGGTAAAAGTTACCTTTTTTAAGATAATTAAATGATTTTTTATGTTGAATAATATTCTTGGCCGATCCCGGAAGTCCCATTAAAATTTGATCTTATCCTCTAGCTGTCATTGAAACTAATGAGTTGCTTGAAAGATAATTAAAATATTCTTGGAAAATAAACTTTTAATTTAAAGAAACAAATCGAACCATCATTAAGATACTGCGGATCGGTGCAAGCTAGCCTTCCGTTCCAGAGTTTTGTACTCAGTTGTTAATGTAACCACTTTAGAATTATATGTAGTTTGATGGTGAAGTTGATAAAACTGTTTGTAAATAAGCTATAAATCTTTTAGTTACCATACTTATGCCCCAATTCCTCTTCTAGTTTCAGCAGGCAGATCCTGCTCATCGAATGCGACTCGCTGCTGCTGAGGAAGGTGCAGCAGCAGATCGCCCTAATGCATCACTCGCTGCGCTATGAGCTGACGCCCTCGCGAGTGCTTAATGCCACCCGACCGCCAGGATTCACACCCGGCCTTCAGCAGGACAGCTCAGAGTTCCTAGGCCACCTGCTCGACCTGCTGCACGAGCACGAGATCAACAGCTATTCTCCCAATGATCGAACTCCGAAAAAGACGAGCTCCAGTTCAATGGAGAATGACATGCCCGCTCTGCTGAGCGAGGAGATCGCAGCCAGCGGGGTGATACCCTACAACAGCAACGATCGAGAGCTGGGCAGCGGAGGCAGCAAGCCCAAAATCACTCCCACTCCCCCCGCAACACCCACCAAAGGCACAAGCAGCTCACATGAGCAGCACCAGTTGGGAGAGGCTCCTAAGCTGACGTCCACCATCGACAAGACATTCGCGGGCAAGCTATCCACCACCTACCGATGTCTGAGCTGCGCCTGGGAGAGCAAGAACGAGGACAGCTTCCGCGAGCTGCAGCTGTCCTTTCCCGATGACAAGGACGATTGCGGAGCTACCAACTATTCGGTGCAGGACCTCATCGAGTACTATTGCTCGCCAGAGAAGCTGGACGGCGACAATCAGTATTTCTGTCCGCGCTGCAAGATGCTGTGCGATGCGGAGCGCCGCATCGGGGTGACCCAGGCGCCCAGAAACCTCATTCTCACCCTCAAGCAGTTCAAGTACGACCAGAAGTACCACTTCCGCACCAAGCTGATGCACAAAGTGTTCCACGATGAGAGCGTGAGTATCCTGGGCTCGAAAAAAAAAACGAGAAAGGTTCTCATCCTTAGCTTTCTTGAACAGGTCACTGTAAAAATGTGCGCCACGGATTCCCTGCAGGAGATGTCCACGGTGCACTACGATCTGTATGCCGGTGTGGTGCACGCGGGCTATAGCATGGATTCTGGACACTACTTTACGTTTGCGGCGGATCAGTCGAAGAACTGGTACAAGTTTAACGACAACTTGGTCACCCACTCGCAGCCGGAGGAGATGCACAACCTCACCTCTCCGAACACGCCCTATATTCTCTTTTACAAGATGTGCGCCCACTCCAACGAGTCCAACGAGGCGTCGACCAGCTCCAGTTCGGGAATGGGACTGGCATCGAGTCACCAGGTGGTCTCAGTGCCAGTGTCGCCTCCGTTGGCTTTGGAGGAGCTGCCTCAGCAGCTGCGCGACTTTGTGAAGCAGGACAACCGCGTGTACAACGAGGAGCTAAGGATTCAGCGCTTTAAGCGCGGCAACGCCGGTTTCGGAGGCAACGGATTCGTCCGACGGCACAGCTTCGACGGCGACGGGGATGATGAGGACGACCAGGCTCCGCCGCCGTCGGGAGGATGCGGCGGCAACGGGCTGGGCATGAACTTCAATCGCTTCGTTTACTAAGTGCCGCGGAGGAGTTGCGTAGGAGGGGGGCGAGCAGGAGCAATTTCGGAGGCCACTAGAACATATAATTGTCTACTTTATAAAACACGCGCATACTAATCTAAGTGTTGCATATATTTAGATATATTTAACCAGTGCATAACCAATCGAGATGCGTATATCGCGTATGTAAGAGTTGCTTTTCGCTCGCTCGCTCGCTCGCTAGCTCTCCCCAGCCCTCCCAATGTTGGTCACGCCAAGTCCCCAGTTCCGGCCCCCTAACCAGAAAATCATCCTAATCATCCGCTCATGCACCCACGCGTACTATGAATGTATTTCCATTTACGAAACTGTTATGATTTTTTTGTTTTTGTTAACACAAACTTAGATTTAGACCGATCACATATATATTTATATATA
The DNA here is from genome assembly GCA_021224005.1 of Drosophila setifemur. NCBI lineage: Eukaryota > Metazoa > Arthropoda > Insecta > Diptera > Drosophilidae > Drosophila > Drosophila setifemur. The sequence continues at coordinate 10,650,950 of JAJJHY010005742.1, forward strand.
TATATCTAAAAGGATTAATAGCATCTGAGTTAGCCAGAGAGGAGAGCGAAATACTCGAAGCCGATCCAAGAAGCCCACTAAAACAACTTCCAAAGCCACAAATCTGCAATGTATGCACCCATCACCTTAGTTTTTAACGCACAACCCGGAGTGGAGTCCCCCCCCCGGGTTGGAATCCAACTAGCAAGACGCTAAGTGCGCGGATCGTACCGACAATGACTTGTATAAATAGTTAGCGCGATCGAGATCAAGCTATTCCCAAGCTAATCGTATTATTAATGCTCCTGTTGATTTTGTGAACTTTCAAAACTGTGCGACACGAATTTGTAATTGATATAAATGTATCTCTCTTTGGATCTGGCGAGCAGAAATGCTGTTTTGAATATTATTGCAATTAAATTGGAATAATTTCAAGTACATTTGTATATGGTGTATGTCTATGGATAACCAAAACCTATACTATGCTATGCTATAAGTGTATTAATAAAGAAAAAATAAAGAGAACAAGCCCAGGAAATCGTAATTTTTCTTAGCCGAAGATTTTTACATAAGAGGCATAAAATCACTGGTTTATTTCAACGTTATTAATATGGTGTTGGTTTTGTTTTATGGAAATTTTTGTATATTTTTAATTTCGAACAGAGGAATCCACTTTTGAAAAGCGCGCTTTTTGAAGTTGCCAGACTGTTTTACCCAAGCAGAGCTGCCAGATGTGTATATCGATTGTTCAGGTATCGATAACAGCGTGCGTCGTGCTTCTGTCGTTTCTGTCTCATCGCCAATACAAAATTTATTGCCGAAAGCGCCAAAATTTTACGTTTATTAGGATTAATTTGACTAAGCTTAAGCCGATTTCCCAAGTGCGGTTCGGAGAAAAGGTTCACCCGATTGTCTGAAAAGTATTTGTCCCGGAGCACCACGCAACATGTCCTTTTTTGGAGGCAACACGTCGCTGGGAGCTACAAGCACGCCGGCCAAAAGTGAGTGCCACCAAACAAATCCCACCTCAGGCCCTTTTCTGCAGGTACTTGTTGCCTCCACTTCCACTTCCTCGTAGTGGAGGCTGCAGTAGCTTCTTGAGTTCCTGGAAGTTCCGGATGCGAATGTCCCGTGGTTCGATGCTGCAGCAGTAGCAAGTGTCAACGATTTTGAATGGAAATCCAGGAGATCGAAGCTCACCCCTTTTTGTGGACAACGTAGGCCACATATCCCACGAGGGCCAGCAGGAGGAGGAACAAGATCAGAACCACTGCCATTGCTTAGCTCTGGATAGAAACTAAAAACCGCTTAGCATTTCCAATCGCAGATAAGATTCCGGAAGCTGTTTCCAAATCATCTGACCCATTTGTTTGTTCTCTTATCAGCTGGCGGTCTGTTTGGCTCGTCTTTCGGAGCAGCTGCTGGAGCTGGTCAGCAGGCGGCCGGATTTGGAAGTCCGGCCACTTCGGCACCGGCATTTGGAACTCAAACCGCAACGCAGGCATTTGGAGCGGGATCAGCCTTTGGAGCACAAGCCGCTAATCCCGGTTTCGGAGCCTCGATTGCTGCGGCTCCTGGTTTTGGGGCCCCGAATGCTGCTGCTCCTGGATTTGGAGGCGCCACCTCAACGCCCGGCTTTGGTGGCTCCGCCTTTGGGAGTGCTCCGGCTTTTGGACAACCTGCGGCCACACAAGCTGCGACGGGCCTGGGTGGCGGGGGATTCGCTGGATTTGGCGCAGCTCCGTCAACGGGTCAGACGGGTTTGTTTGGGGCTCCAGCCACCAGTGCTGCCCCACCAGCCTTCAGTGGATTCGGGCAGCAGGCGGCGACGAGTCAGGCCGCAGCAAGTGGATTTGCCGGCTTTGGGACAACAACCACCTCGGCTCCGGCTTTCGGCGGTTTTGGCACCGCCCAGTCCACCGGCTTTGGCGGTGGTGTTTTCGGATCCAGTGAGTATAATTTACCAATTTGCGTTTGTGGTCTTCCTAACCTCGTTACCCTCTTGGTTGCTTGCACAGCCTTTGGCAAACCAGCCACAACAGTTACCCCGGGATTTGGGGGCTTCGGTGGAACCAATTTCATGCTGGGACAGCCGCAACAGCAGCCTGCGCCCATTTCAGCGGATGAGGCTTTCGCTCAGTCCATCCTCAACGTGTCAATTTTCGGAGATGAGCGGGATAACATAGTGGCCAAGTGGAACTATTTGCAGGCCATGTGGGGCACTGGCAAATTGTTCTACTCCCAGAGCGCTGCGCCGGTGGATATTACGCCGGAGAATTATTTGTGCCGCTTCAAGGCGATCGGTTACAGTCGGATGCCCGGCAAGGACAACAAACTGGGTCTGGTGGCCCTGAATTTCGATAGGGATCTTTCCACTATTAAGTAAGTAAAGTAACAGAAGTTCATGATGCACGTGCTCATTAATGTTTTGCTTTAGACCCCACCAGCAACAAGTAGTGCAGACCCTGCACAGTTTGTTCGGCAGCAAGCCCAACATGCTGGTACACATTGACTCCATCAAGGAGACGGAGAACAAGAAGTGCCAGATGGTCATATACGTGGAGGAGAGGCTGCAGCATGGGCCCAACGACAGTAAGCGGATTCTGGCCACGGAACTCTCGAACTACCTGAATCAGGCTAATCTAAAGCCCCAGCTCAACAATCTGGGCATTGCGGATACCTTGGCTCTGGTTCTACCCGACGAAGACCAGCTTAAGGAGTATATGGAGAATCCCCCCAAGGGCGTGGATCCGCGCATGTGGCGTCAGGCGAATCTGGACAATCCCGATGCCAGCAAATTCATACCCGTGCCCATGATCGGCTTTAACGATCTAAAGTGGCGGGTTAAGTGCCAGGAACAGGAGACGGACACGCATGCCTTGTACATGAAGAAGGTGGAGGGGGAACTGACGGAGCTGAGACAAAGACATGCCACTGCAACGGCTAAAATTATGGAGCACAAACGAAAGCTGGCCGAGCTGAGTCACCGCATACTGAGAGTAAGGGTATTGTGAACAGAGTTGTAGATCCTTAAGTTATATCCTTTAATCCATTTCAGATCATTGTAAAGCAGGAGTGCACTCGCAAGGTGGGCACCTCGCTGACGCCCGAGGAAGAGGCCATGCGCACCAAGCTGCAGAATATGCAGGCTGTTGTTTCAGCACCCACCCAGTTCAAGGGTCGACTGAGCGAGCTGCTCTCCCAGATGCGCATGCAGCGCAATCAGTTTGCTGTTAACGGTGGAGCGGAGTACGCCATCGACAAGGATGCGGAGGACGAGATGAAGGTCTTTCTCACCATGCAGCAGCGCGCCATGGAGGTGCTCAGCGATACGGTCAACAAGGATCTCCAGGCACTGGATGTTATCGTTAAGGGACTGCCCGAACTGCGGCAGTCGTGAGAGGAGAACTAACTGAACTGTTTAATAAACCCTACAAATGTTGAACACAAACCCAACCCCATCAGGCTGTCGATGATTAGCATTTCCTGCCGCTTTGAACTTGCACTTTTACGGCAATGAGCCGAAACAATCGAAACGGGTTCACACATTCGTCCCCATTGCTGCGGAAATACTCGTAATTGTTTGGGTCAATGCACTTGCACTCAGCTAAAGAGCTCGATAGCTCTGGAGGCGCCCGACTTTTCCCTGGCCTGGCCACCGCCTGAAATTGTCCAATTTCAACGGCCAATCGCTCGGACTCATTATGAGTGACAAACTGCTCACTGGCAGTTCCAGTTTGTTCAACCCCAGCTCGAGCTCCAGCTCCAGTCCCAGCATCGCTGTTACATTAACATTATTATGCGCTCTGGCGTGTGTGCATACATGTGCAGGTCTAGTTTGGCTCGTTACATATTTATTTTCTTGTGTGGGAAACTCGTTTTCTCCCAGCCAAGCTGGCTCCTGGGCCGGTTGCTTGGTTTGTTGTTAGCTCAGACTTCCGAGCTTCCGTTTCGGGCCCGGAGCGGGAGTAGTATAAATGAATTTGCCAGCTCCAAGGAGGCCTTACTTCGTGTGGGATCTCTGAAAGTGAAGGTGGTTCAATTGGAGCACCGCCTATGTGCACCAGAAAGTGATTTGTATATAGGTATTGTGGATTTGGGCCAACATCACCAACGATATGAACGGATTACTGGTTGTGAGTTTGGGGATCTCGAAAATTGCCGCCACAATCGGACTTAATCCTGTCCTATTGCAGCTGCTGTTGGGCGCCTTCTGTTGCAGTCTGGCCTCCGCCAAGCCTGCATCAGCGCGGAGGGCACAGCTCCATGACGACGTGCAGCTTATCCACCCGCACATCATTACCATTGAGCGATTAGAGAACCTTCTCCGGCGCGCTGGCGAGATCTTCGGTCCTGCTTTGGAGGAGGATGCCATGGCGGAGGCCAGCAGTCAGGTGGAGGAGCATGTCCAGCCCCATCTCCAGCTGCAGCCCCAGCAGCGATTGCTGCCTCCTACTGAGCAGCCCTACAACTTTTACCTGCCGCTCTTTGACTATGTAGAGCCCAAGCTGGACGCCAAGAGTCGGATGCTGGAGAAGATCGCTCCTCCCCCGCTCCCGGCGCACAAGGTGGAGCACAACTACTACGCGGACAAGCCAAATAAGAAGCCAAAGAAGTTCAACGCGGCCACCAAGCACATCAACCTCAATCTCAAGTGGCTCAACACCTACGAGAAGGCCATGGGCGGGGGCACGCCTCCCAAGGCCATGTATCTGGAGCAGGATGAGCGCAACCGGATCAACTTCGACGACTCCTTCTTCGCGGTGGACATGCAGGTGAAGATGCCGGACAACCAGCCGCACAAGGATCCATCCCCGGCGGAACTCCTGCAGCATGGGGAGGAGCAGGCCGAGGAGGACCTAATGGCAGCTCCAGCGCAGCTTTCATACAATTTCAACGAACATCGCACATAGATGGATTGTTTTTTTGTTTGGCTAGATTTAGTCGGTTGTATAAAAATGCTTCAATATATGTATGTACTCCATACGAGTGTTGGCGAGAGCAGAGAGACTGCCTCCTAATTGGCCGCCTTCTTCTTGCGCAGCTCTTTGCAGAAGCCCTCGGCTTCGGTGATCTCGGGCTTGACCACTTGGTTTCTGAGCGCCTCCTCCGCCTCCATTTTAGCCACTCCCTCGCGCACCACGCGCTCAATGTCGTCTAATAGACCGGAGGCACCGAAACGGAACCGCTCGGGACGCAGCCAATGCGGGCCCAGGGTCTCGTTGACCAGTGTCATCCAAGCAATGGCATCCCGCACGCTTCTCACTCCTCCGGCTGGTTTTAGACCCACGATTTGGCAGGTGCGACGCTTGAACTCCTGGATGGCAAATATCATAACCAGGCCAACGGGCAGAGTGGCATTCACGGTCTCCTTGCCCGTGGAGGTCTTGATGAAGTCCGCTCCAGCCAGCATGCAGGCCATCGCCGCTTTGTAGACCTGAAATTCAGGGAAGGGATTTTAAATCAACTAATCGTTTTTAGCTGTACCCTCAGCAAGGGTATACAAATGTATTTGCTTACATTCTCCATGGTGCCCAGCTCTCCGATGGCCAGAATGGTCTTCAGATGAGCCCGCTGGCCACAGGCACTGCGCATGAGCACCACCTCGTTGTAGAGCGCCTCCCAGTCGCCAACCAGCGCCAGTTGGCGGTTGATTACGATATCAATCTCGGTGGCTCCACACAGGATTGCATGGCTGATCTCCTGGAGGCGCGTCTGCAGGCCATACTGGCCGGTGGGAAATCCGGTGGCCACTGCTGCAATGGCCACCTTGTCCAGTTTGTCGTACTGCTGCAGGGTCGAGTAGGCATCCTTCACCCTGGCTGGGTAGACGCAGACGGCAGCGGTGTGCATCTCCAATATGAGGGCGCGGTCGAAGAACTTGTCAAAAAACTGCGGCTCGAAGGGATAGCAGGCGCGAAGGCATAGCCTCCTAACATTGGCAGCCGTATCATCTCCAGCTAATGTGGTCAGATCGGTGAGCATGAGGGCCTTCAAGGCCCAGGCCACCTCGTTGACCCCGCTCACATGGCAGCGCTGCGACACCGTCATGGCAATCTCCTCAATCTGGCGCAGAGAAATGGAGACCGTCATCAGGGAGGGGTCTAAAAATACACAACCATAAAATAAACTTTCGTATCTATAACGTTTCCATATAAATATCTTACCAAAGGGCAGGGTTTTGTTAACATCCAGTTCCTTGGTTTCCATCTTGCTGCTGGTTTGCTGAACTACTAAACGATCTTGACCTTCTAAGCTTCTTCTATCCCAACCTCAACCGAAAACATGCAATCTTATCAATTTGAATATTAAACAGCTGATGGACAGGGTTGCCAGCTCAGCGTTTTAACTGTTAAATTTAGGTACTCAAACCGTGACAAGATCGTGCTTGCAAAAAGTTTTAGGTACGTTTAATCAGGAACTACGAATAAATTTAAAAATACACGCATATGGAATGCTAGCATGGCACAATTGATTTAATAGAAACAAATTTGAACAGAAACACATGCAACTTTCCACAGGCTAACTTTGTTTGGAAAATTAATAATACTTGTGGAGGCCACTAATTATTTAAGATAAATGAGGGGGGTGCTGGGTACAGTGAATTTAAGGTATTCCAAATTGTGCTTATGTACATATTTCCCCTCGATTACATTATTTGCATTTTAGTTATATTGCATTGATTTAATACATCCAAAAGACCACTAGTTTTTACTTAGTAATTTAAGGTACATATCTTAAATCGGGTCAAACTACAACTATATTTTATGATAAGTAAATATCGAGGGATACATTTTTGTATTAATTAAGTTTTATTGCATTGCTTTAATACTTGCGAAGGCCACTAGTATCAATTAAAAAATTTTGCTAGGGACTCATTAAGTAACAAGAAATTTGTTGGAAAAAATTCCACGACACAGAGGTAGACAAATAATTTAGTGGTGTAATAAATTTAGTTATTGCGCTAATTGAACTACTGCCGTGTGTTTTTTTTGGGGTTCTATCGATGTTTCGCCCACTGCTCCCAGTACTCTCGCTTTTGCATCTCGTAGAGCCGGGAAATGGTGCGATCGAAGGCAAAGAGCTCCTCCTCGCCAGTGAACACGCTGGACTGGGCATTGTGCTATAATAAAAGTTATATTACTATACAAGTCCCATGAACTGGTAAGCTATAGTGCACCCACCGAGCCGTGTGTGATCTTCAGGTCGTCCATCAGCGCACGATCAGAATCCGACATCGCACCGGATGGAGCCGTTACGCTAAATAACTTGTCCAGAGGTGTGCTAGCCGATATGACCACTCGCACCCGGTTGTCGTACAGCGTATCAATGAGCGTGATAAACCTTCGCATCTGAGATTTCACGTCCAGGGTCAGCTGGGGCAAGTCTCGTATGAGGACGGTGTGAAAGAACTGCGCGATCTGCAGATAGTCGCTTCCAGCCAGCGGCTAATAAAAGGAACATGAACTGCATTTCTCGACGGATGCTAAGTAGATTTCCTTACCCGATTGCAGAGCTCATCGAAGGTGCTGTCCAGCACCTGGCCACAGGTGCGACTAAAGGTCAGGTCTCGTCCAAAGTGCGTGATGGTGCGCGGTCGGATGATGTCGTTCTCCTCCGAACACAGGATCTTGAACATGCGATTCATATTACCGTCCGCATCCGTCTGACCCTTGACAAAGTAGTTTGTATCGCCAGATTTTGCAATCCGCCTGTAATCAATAGAGTCCAGTTGGACTGACTTGCAGCGCTGCTGGAGCAGGGCGATGAAGGGCAGAAAGTTCGTCCGCTGCAGGCCGTTCTTGTACAGATCCTCGGGATGCCGATTGCTGGTGGCTACAATAATAATTCCATGGCGAAAAAGATGCGTGAACAGGCGCTTCAGCACCATGGCATCGGCGATGTCCGTCACCTGGAATTCATCGAAGCAGATCAGCCAGGATTCGCGGGCGATTATATCGGCCACCGGTTTCGTGGGATCGAAGGGCGCCGGCTTCTCCGAATTGAAGGCCCGGTCCACGGGTCCCTGCTTTTGTTTCGCCTCATGGATGCGGCTGTGCACGGTGGTCATGAAGGAGGTGAAGTGGACGCGCTGCTTCCTCTTAATCTAAACGACAATCTTTTGTTTATTTTCCATTTCCACCAAGCCATGCGGTAATAATCACCGTAGTGCAGCACTCGAAGAAGAGGTCCATCAACGTGGTTTTGCCCACACCCACACTACCGTACAGGTACAGTCCTTGGGGGGCGTGGCTGCCCGCCCTGGGATCATCGGCGTCCTCCTCCACGTCGGCGGATTTGCTCCCGAAGAGTTTGCTAAAGAAACCACCGCCGCCGGCTCCGGATTTATACCAGGGCTTGTATCTCTGGATCCTGTGATACAGGGCATCCAGCTCCTTCATCGTCTGCAGCTGCCTGTCATCGGTCATCATTTTCCCGGACTTGACCCGCTCCTGGTACTCTTGCAGCGGAGTCAGACGACTCATGTGGCAGGCGGGCGCCCACAAAACCAGAGGCTTCTGCCGCGAACAGCGGACGATGACCCCGAGCTGGTAATGAAGCATCGCGGCGGAGGACAATTAGCGCTGGTTCTGGTTGAATACTACTCTGCGTCAACTAAACATTACATAAAACTAAACTTCCGCGATGTTGACCGCGAATTTTGGCTGTTGGCCGTGAAATTTGGCCACAGCGTTGTCGGGCTGTCTAAGTTAAACAGCTGGTCGAAGAGTTGCCAGATCATGCTGGATTTGGAGGGAATTTTGAAATTGCCAAATGTTAGGGTGTCCATTATCATCAAAATTGATAAAGTTTTTTAGTTTATGCATTTTCAAATTAAAGCTTCTATTTAGCATTACAGCTGATGCTGCCTGGGTACAAACAAAAGATTTTAAAGTTTTCAATTGAATGAGAATAATATTTTATAACAATATTTAATATATCAATCATTATAATAAAATATATTCAAAAGAAATTTAGGGTTTAACGTAAAACTTAAGTATTTCACCATTATTAAGGTTAAAGCTTTCCGGTTTATGGAGAAAAACAAAAACATTTCCTCCGTAGACCTTGTTCCTACCAAGGAATGTGGGGTAACAAAAGGATTAATTAACCAATAAACTGCTACTGATTGCAATGAAATCTCGTTGGTAATAAAATGGTTAATGATGACTATACTCTGTCACTTCCTGGGCAATTCGCGTGATTTGATTTAGAGATAGTCAGGTGTTTGACTTGAGGAGTTTTTCCCTATTTATATGGGCACTTGACTAGCGCAGACTTGGGATTTTCTTTTGCATAGATTTAGTATTCAACGGGGCAGATTAGATATAGATTGTTTCTGAGAACCGTGTGCAAGTTGGCCACTCTTCAAAGTAGTTAATTAGATCAGATTGGTATTAATGTAATTTCTGCGCTGCAAATTCAGTTAATCAATGAGTTCCCAGGAACAACATCCATGTCTATTGAACAACTATGGGTGCTAGGGTATTCCACAGTCAGGGCCCGAACTAAGTCCAATTGGTGCACTATCTGGTGCAGGCACAGATAAGATGTTACAGGTGTTAGCCACTTGCCGCGGATCCACTCAAGGTGTCAATCGAGACTGGATTTACTGAGCACTGCTCCTTATAAATGGAACTGCACTCGGTCGCGATCAGCACAGTCGACTGCATTTTGTGACACCAGGCACGTACTTCAAGGAACGGCAACATGGCAATGATACCCGTGAGCTACAACGAAAAGGATAATGTCTGGAGCGGAGCCAATCGGAACTCCATGTACAACTATGACACCTCCGTGGGCAAGATTATTTTCAACAACATGCGCAACTGGCCAAAGAACATTTGTCAGGTAAGATGGAAAGGAAATCTAAAACAAAAAAGAGGATATATAACATAAAATAATATCCCCTAGATCTGTGACATCGATGGAGTGCATTTAACCTTCGAGCAAGCAATCACCTGGGCCATTCGCATAGCTCAGTACTTGAAGAAGCGCGGCCTCAACCACAAGGATGTGATTGGCATTGCAGCCAAGAACACCACCTACGTGATGCCCCTGGGTGTTGGCTGTCTGATGAATGGCACTCCCTTCCACTCCGCCAATCCTCTGCTGGATGAAGGTTGGTAGCTGTCATCCTCTTAAAGAAATCAAGTAATTCAGTTATCCCCTGCAGGAACTCTGACGCATGTGTTCTCGATCACCAAGCCAAGCTTGATATTCTGCGATGGTCATGAATATCCGAAAGTTCATGCGGCCACCAAAGGATGGCACCCGGAGATCTTCACCCTGACCGACCACGTGGAGGGTGTGCCAAGCATTGAGACCCTGCTGGATCCCACAAATACGGAAAGGATGTACCAGCCGGAACCCCTGAAGGAGGGCGGCGACCAGACTGTGGCTATCCTGTGCTCCTCTGGAACAACTGGCCTGCCCAAGGCTGTTTGCATCTCCAACAGTATTTTGATACAGGAAAGCATGTGAGTTAATCCTTAATCTTGTTTATAGTACCGATTATAGCTAATATTGCCCTTCTCCCTTGTAGGCTGGTCACCAGCGAGTCGGTCATCTTCATAGGCAGTTGTCTGGACTGGATCACGGGATTGTGGGCCTTCGTCTTCAGTTCTGTATTCGGATGCACTAGGATCATAAGCAGCAAACCCTTCGCAGCCGACTACTTCGTGGGTCTGGTGGAGAAGTACAAGATCAACTATGCTGTACTGCCACCTCGTCACCTTTCGGCTCTAATTGCATCCCCGGATGCCAAGCCGGAGGCCCTGGCTCCCATCACGCACCTCAATTACGGCGGAGGATCCATTTCCACGGCTACTCTCCAGCGGGCCCAGGAGCTGTGCAAGAAGGCCATGTTCAACTCGGGCTACGGAATGACAGAAGTTGGTGCCATTACCATAAACATTGGCATCAGCAACGTTTCCTCAGCTGGAAGACCAATTCCCGGCGTAAGGATTCGCATCGTGGACGAGGAGGGCCAGAGCATGGGCTACAATCAGGTGGGCGAGATCTATGTGCACACGGGTCAGGCCTGGAACGGATACTACGGCAATCCCGTGGAGACACGTCGCATGCAGGACTTCGAGGGCTGGTTTCATACCGGGGACCTGGGCTACTTCGATGAGCAAAACTTCCTCTATATCGTGGACCGCAAGAAGGAGATCCTCAAGTTCCAGGGCCTCCACTACTGGCCCACCGAGATTGAGAGCGTGATCTCGGAGCTGCCCCAGGTGCAGGATGTCTGCGTCGTGGGCATCTACGATGAGCGGGAGGGCGATGCGGCTGGAGCTCTTGTGGTCAAGAGCAAGGGAGCTACAATCTCGGCCAAGGAGATAGCGGATCATGTGGCCAAGCGGTTGCCCGCCAACCAGAAGCAACTGCGATCCGGAGTCGTCTTCACCGACAAACTGCCCGCCAATGTCAATGGGAAAACATTACGCAAGGCGGCACGCGACGTTTTTGTATCTCAAATTGGCTCTGCCAAGTGAGAATGCTGAAGTATCCAAAGAGTGTGTGTTTTTAATCATAAGTGCCGGGGAGATAATTGAAAGGCTCCACATTGTAAACAGGTGAAGTGCCCCGTGGGTGGCTTTCCGCAAAGGGGTGACCTTTGGATTGCAATAAAATCTGATCCCAATTTTATTTTCTAATCAGCACCTGAAAGTATGCTTTACTTATTCTGGGAATGGAGTGTTCTTAAATATGTACTTTAAAGTAACAAATTATAACCACTTAAGATTAACAAAAAATGATTAAATGCCTTGAATTCTGTAATTTAAGATAAAGGATACTTTATTGGAACTTATACTACTAATTTTATATGATAGTTTAATGCTCCTATTCATATGTGGTACGAGTGAGGTCCAACATTGATAAGATTAGTATGGTACTACAACATTTTTACTCAGCCCCCCAAAAGTATGCTTTAGTTATTCTAGGAATGGGGTGTTCCCTACAAATTATAACCACTCAAGATAAGCAATATTTAATGATTTGATTTGAAGTTCCTCTGATCTACGATAAGGAAAACTCTAATCGCGTTGTCTTCTTGCGATTGCTACGAGCTTCCGTATCATGCTGACCCCTAATATTATATGATAGTTAAATGCTTCTATTAATATGAGGTATGATTTTTTAGCCACGAGTGATTGATAAGATAAGTGTGGTACTAAAAAATGTTTGGTCAAGCTAAAAGCAAAAGCTTAACATCCGATTGCTCAATTAATACCACGCGTCATCCAGCACTTGCAAAATCGTGGGACTTCAGGCACTATAAATACGAATCCACTTGCCGCCCACAAGCATTCACATTTCAGCAAGCCAATCTGCAAGACCTCCAAGAATGGATCTCCTACCAACGACGTATGATGCCAAGGATCGGATCTGGAGCGGTGGCAAGCGGTCCATGATGTACAGCGAGGAGACATCCTTGGGCAAAATCATTTGCCACACCATGAGGGTCTGGCCCAAGAACGTGTGCCAGGTAAGTGGAGTTTACAGTGATTTTCTTTGGACTTTGACCCACCATCCCTCGAACCCCCCGAACCAGATAAACCATGACGACGGCGTGACTGTAACCTTTGGCCAGGCCATAACGTGGGCCATTCGAATGGCCCAGTGCTTCAAGAAGCGAGGACTGAAGAACCCGGACATCATTGGCATTGCCGGCAGGAACTCCACCTATGTGATGCCCCTGGGAGTGGCCTGCTTGCTCAATGCTACTCCCTTCCACGCAGTCAATCCCACGGCTGACCAAGGTTCGTATGGGGATCAAAGGTTGTTTGGCCAAGTTAACAAAGATTTCTTTTTCCGAATGCAGCTACCCTCACACACATTTTCACGATAACCAAACCAAGTTTGATATTCTGCGATGGGCAGGAGTATGAAAAGATTCGATTGGCAACTATTGGCTGGAAACCGGAGATCTTCACCATCACAGATCCCATCGAGGGAGTGCCCCACATCGAGAGCCTTCTGGAGCCAACAAAAACGGAGTTCTTCTACCAGTGAGTAAAGGTCACTGCGATTTTCTTTCGATGTGGCTAATATACCCGCTATAACTAGGCCAGAACCTCTGAAGGACGGTGGCGACCAGACTGTGGCCATTTTGAACTCCTCGGGAACCACTGGTTTGCCCAAGGCGGTCTGCATATCCAATCGGACTTTGCAGCAGGAATATGTGTGAGTACACTTAACGCAAAGTTGTAGAAGTGCTTTTCACATTCATGATTCTCCTCTGCAGTATGATAAGCAGCGAAATGGTTGTGTTCTCCGCCAGCGGCATGGACTGGTACAGTGGCCTGTCCTCTTTTCTGATGGTTTGCGTGATTGGATGCACCCGCATCATCACCAACAAGCCCTTCGCTCCGGAATACTTTGTTGAACTGGTGGAGAAGTACAAGATTAACTTGGTCATCCTCCCCCCTCGCCATATGTCCGCTTTGGTCAATTGCCCTTCGGCCACCCAAGAGGCATTGGCCTCCATTCGGATGGTGACTTATGGCGGTGGGATTGCATCCCTGCCCACACTGACGCGAATTCAAGAGCTCTGCCCAGGAGCGATGATGGGCTCCGGGTATGGCATGACCGAAGTGGGAGCCATATCCATGGGCTTGGGATTGAGTCACGTTAACTCGGCAGGCAAACCCGTTCCGGGTACCAAGATTCGCATCGTAGACGACGATGGAAAGTTCCTCACCCACAATGAGGTGGGTGAGATCTATGCGAAGAACAACCTACCCTGGAACGGTTACTACGGCAATCCCTTGGAGTCGCGTCGCATGCTGGACTTTGAGGGCTGGTTCCACACCGGCGACCTGGGATACTTCGATGAGCAGAATTTGCTCTACATAGTGGATCGCAAGAAGGAGATCCTCAAGTACCAGGGCAACCATTATTGGCCTTCGGAAATCGAGGCCGTCATCATCGCGCTGCCCGAGGTGGAGGAGGTGTGTGTGGTGAGCATCTACGATGAGCGGCAGGGCGATGCTGCTGGTGCCCTGGTCGTCGTCCGGAAGGGAGCCTCGATCACCGAGAAGCAGATTGTGGACCATGTGGCCCAGCGACTGACCGCCATTCAGAAGCAACTCCACTCCGGAGTCCAGTTCACCGATAATCTGCCCGCCAATGCCAACGGAAAGACCGTTCGTAGGGCCGCTCGCGAAATGTTCGTTGCGAAAAAAGGGACTGGAAAGTGAAAAGTGAAAAGTGAAAGTGACAGTGCCACATTTTAGCCAAATTATCCTCTGATATTATATTATGTTACCACACCCTAAAAAATAAAAAAAATATTTAGATCCAAAGGTCAATTCTTTAAGCATACGGATTACTTCGCAGACAATTGTTTCCCTTATTAGTTTGGAATTTCCCAAGCACCACGCTTTTCATACATGGACATTGTATCTTTAAGTAGGTATAACTAGGTGCCTTGGTTTTAGCCTTGATAATGAACAAGGCCTTCAGGTACTTGAGAAAGAGATTGTGAGTCACATTTTCAATAGATTACTTACAGTGCAGGTTTCCTTAATTTTTAAAAATATTATGAAATTGTTTAATTTTAGTAAATATGTCAGATAATCTCTCTCTCTAAATAAATTGTTAAATCTGATAAGATTTGCATCATTGCTGAGTAAGCATGTCGGCAAACAATTTCGATTTTTGGAAATACCAAGTATTATTGAAAATTTATAGATAGTTGGAATTTGTAATCTTAAAAGTTATCTATATACCCCCCGAGATCGAGAGCTAAAGATTGTATTCGAAGCTTTTGTTGTCAGCAGATAATGACTTTGCACGCACGTGAGTTTTTACCTTATCAAATTCAGAAAGCTTTTGACGTATTATTTGATGAATGAAATTCCCTATCTGAGAAGTTGTATTGATTAGAAAACTGCGGCATTATATAGATAATGAGTAGTGCCCCAATTTAGTTCTTATTATCGCTTCAGATAGGGGATTATTCGGAATTTCGACAACAATTGTTTGAATGTTTGATATGAAAAGAATTTACTGATATTTAATTTTAATAGAAAACATTTTGTCCTTGGCCTTGGCTTGGCAACTTATTTAAAAAATTAAATATTTTTAAGGAAAGTTGCCTATTTAAATGCTATGTAAATAATAATAATAATAAGTTTAAAATATTTAAGTATACAATAATAAATTAAAAATCGAATCGAATCGAAATATTAAGTTTAACATTGTATGCTAGGTTTATTATATTAAATAAATAAAAGAAAATTAATTTGTTTCAATTAAAGAGATAAGGTTTGTTATTGCTCCTATTGATTTGTGATTTGAAATCGATTAGATGTTTGTTTCGTTTTATTGCAATATTGATAACAACAAAAAAAAATCTGCTTAGTAATCATGATACGAATTTTATAGATTTAATGCTGAGGCAGCATGACTTGGATATTTAAATTAATAGGTATCTGCGATAAAAATATAATCCAGACTAGACGAGATTCGATCTCTTATAAGTGATTTTTATATTTTTACAATCATAATCTGACATTATGATTTCATAAAAGTTTGAAAATCTATTAATAATTAGTTTTTGTTGCTTTCACTTTCTTAGGTATCTTATCATGGCCCGATTCGTAGGGTGTCTACTGGTAGGTACTAAAATGTATCTCAATGAACTTCGTTTTTTGGACCCTCAACGGACTCTGATAAGTTAGAGCAGAGGTTGTTTTTCTCAGACGGTGACCGGTTTCCAGACGGTATAAATACAAACTTCTAGTCTGGAGAGCCCTCAGTCGACTAGGGTCTGCGATCGGAGGCAAAGTGTTTTTAAATCAATAATCAATCGGAATGGCAGAGGCATCCGCGAAAGTATCTCATCAGAATGGAATCTGGAGTGGTGATAAACGGGCAACCACTTACCATCATGATACTTCGGCGGGCAAAGTAATCTTCAACACCATGAGGACTTGGCCCAACAATGTTTGCCAGGTGAATTGGATGCAAAGAGATTGTTTTTGAAATACTTATATTTATATACTATAATTGAAATCAGATAAACGAGGCTGATGGCTCGACAGTCACCTATCAGCAGGCTCTCACCTGGGCCATTCGACTGGCGCAATCCTTCAAGAAACGTGGCCTGGGCCACAAGGATGTCATTGGCATTGCCATGCGGAATTCCACTTATTCAATGCCCTTGGGAGTGTCCTGTTTACTGAACGGAACCCCCTTTCACTCGATTAGCACCCTGCTAGATGAAGGTTGAAATAGCTCTTTATTACCAAATTATGTATTACCAGTTTGGTAATTTAAATTTCCCTCATTGCAGCCACCACAAAGCATGTCTTTACAATAACCAAACCAACTGTGATATTCTGCGATGGCATTGATATTAAGAAAATTCAAAATGCAACCAGGGAATGGAGCCCGGAGATCTTCACCCTCACGGATCATGCAGATGCAGTGCCGAGCATTGAAACCCTGCTGGAACCCACAACCACTGAAAGAACGTATCTGTGAGTTAAACTCTTAGATACAATAAAATTTTGTTGGTTAACCCAGGAATATTGCAGGCCAGAGCCTTTGGTGGAGGGTGGCGACCAGACCGTGGTCATACTGTGCTCTTCCGGAACAACAGGCTTACCCAAGGCTGTCTGCATTTCCAACCACGTCCTCATGCAGGAAACAGTGTGAGTAATTAGATCCTGTGATTAACCAAATCTTGCATTACTATATTTTAATGAACTATATTTTTACAGACCAGCTACCAACGAGTTTGTAATGTTTACGCCGAGCTGCCTGGATTGGTTGACCGGTCTGGTTACCTTCATGTTCAACACTGTCCTGGGATGCACCAGAATCGTGTGCAACAAACCCTTCAGCGCGGAGCACTTCGTCTCAATGGTGAAGAAGTACAAGATCAACGTGGCCGTCTTGCCACCCAGATACATCTCGGCATTGGTCAGTTGCCCAGATGCCACTCAGGAGGCAATGGCCTCCATTATGAATGTCCATTACACCGGCGGATGGGTGTCCGAAGGCACTCTAAAGCAGCTTCAGGAGATGTGCAAGAATGCATTCCTCACCTGTGGTTATGGCATGACCGAGATGGGTATCGTGACAGCCAATATTGGACTTAGTAAGATGGCCTCCGCGGGACGACCCACGCCGGGTGTGAGAATGCGCATCGTGGATGAGGAGGGCAAGAACCTGACCTACCACCAGGTGGGCGAGGTGTATGTGCACATTGGTCGCACCTGGAATGGATACTACGGTAATCCGGAGGCGACGCGTGATCTGCAGGATCCCGAGGGCTGGTACCACTCCGGGGATCTGGGTTACTTCGATGAGGACAACTTCCTCTACATAGTGGACCGCAAAAAGGAGATGCTCCGGTACGAGAGCCTCACCTATTTCCCCACCGAGATCGAAAGCGTAATTTCGCGAATGCCCCAAGTGCTGGAGGTGTGCGTGGTGGGCATCTACGATGAAAAGATTGGCGATGAGGCCGGTGCCCTGGTGGTCAAGGCCTCGGGATCCGATTTGAGTGCCCAGGACATTGTGGATTATGTGGCCAAGCATTTGCCGGCTATCGAAAAGCAGTTGCATGCCGGAGTCCTATTTACCGACCAACTTCCCACAAATGCCAATGGAAAAACCTTGAGGAAAGTCGCCAGGGATCAGTTTATAGCCAAAAAGAAGGCTTCTCTCTAAGCCAATATTCCCGCCAATTCTTTATCAATTTCTACGCATTTTTGCATTTAAAAAAGTTTTTTGTTATGAATGAAATTTCTTATCAACCATGTTGTATAGATAAGAATATTCCCAGGTGGGACAAACAGTATTTCATCAATGCCAAAGATAACTAAGCACAGTTTAAAAACACTCTAAACATATATTGTATACGTATATACTCAATATAAACAATTTAAATAAAGTCTTAATTTAAACAATAATTAATTTGATCACTTAAAAGTCGTTGGGGCTTCTTTTGATAGTTTTATTTGGGGTTCCGAAATGGGCAAGAATGACAAATACACCAGAATTAATTCATTAAGCCGCCAATGTCCAGCGATCTTAAATCTTGTTTTTAAAAGTTTCAATTGTGGTTTAATTGTGTAAACACAATTGAAAATAATTTGAAATTAAGCAATATGAATTACAAATCTGCTTTTGCAAGGAATCAAGTGCAAAAATTACTTTTAGTTTGTACATACATATATTTTTTGTAATACTCCGGCATGTGTATACAAAAATATTTATTGGTTTTTTACCTCGTAAAAAGTTAAGCTTTTATTTTTTATCACTTTGCTATTAAGCATAGATAAAAATTTCAGCCTCCGTTCCAAGTAGAGGAACCATCAAGTTCAGAACACCTGCTCATTCCAGTTGGTGAAAGTTCGCGTTGATGTTTAGACCATAATATATGACCAGTTGAAACCAGTGATACGTCTATGGGCAGCATCATTTTGAAATCCTTAGGGAACGGGCCCAAAATGTGCATATGCCAGGTAAGACTTTTATAAAGGAGTTGGCACCTATGATGATCGGTTGGACAATGCAGCCTGGTGACTTGGTGATAAGGAGCAGATGCTAAATCATATATTAAGGAAAATGTACAAGTACAGTTCCAGAAAAAAGTTGAAGAAGAAAAATCCTGATTGTTAAATAAATAAACATTTTAATATGTTGTTTAAGTGTTGACTTCTTGCTTAGTTTTAATATGTAATTTAATCGTAACTTGTGATAGTCCCTGAGTTGTGCTTGGGTGATCTGAAAAGATCCTAATTCTAAATCCAACAGCTCCAACCGATGAGCAGGAAGATCGCGAGTCCCAGTGATCTTCGCTGGGCTTCAGCTCCACTCGCATCGCTGGACATTGGCGGCTCTGTGGGCTGCATATCCATTTCAGGGATCTCCTCCTGATACGACCGCGTCACTTGCTCCACCTGCGGCCGGGGGTGACCCGGTCGCACCTCCACTTGGGGCAGGGGGAAGCAGTAGACACGCTCCACCTCAACCACCAGGGGAGTGGAACTATCGGAGGAGAGACTGGGCTCGGATACGGTGAGCGGGACACAGAGGGTAGGTTCCTCGGCCGCATTGCGATCCTCGTAAGGAATGCCCACCCGCGTTATGTTCAGTGGCATCGCCTCCGGAACACTTAGCTCGCTGTGCATTTGGGCGGAGTTCAACGAGTCCTCGTAATTGTACTTGTAATCATCCGCAGGATCACCAATGCTCTCGTCCCGCCGGTCAATGTTGGCCTGACCTGGACTTCCGTCGTTGCCTTCGGTGCTCGCCATGTTGGAGGAGTTATCGATGAAGTCGGTTGGCCAGTTGAGCTGCCCCGAAGTGGATCGTGTGGCCTGCGTGGGTGCTGGTGGATGAACCACCGAGGATTGCATGAATCCGGGCATCATAGAACTCGTCGGAGCCGGTGGAGCCGGTACCGTGGTGTCGTATGGATAGGGATACGGCAAGGGCATCCAGTTATCGTCCGTACTTGGTTGGGGGTTCTTTCTCGTAACCGTCGTTGTCGTTTCCACGGACTCGTTGATCTGCTTGGCCATGGCTTTTAGCAATGGATCCGTATTGTTAACCCGCACCACCTCGAACTGCTGAGGTGCCTGCTGTGTGGTGAACCTCCTCCTACCAGCCTTTTCCGGGGATCGCTCAAAGCTGCCGGGTAGTGGATAGACGGGATTTTGATAGCCACCAGGTGCGATGGGTGCTTTTTGTTCCTCGCTCGAGGCTGAATGTTTAGCTGGAGGAGGGATTTGTAAATTAATAAATTAATCAATTACTTTGACTAAAACCCACCATCAGCTGGCATTCCCATTAGCATTTCCTCCAGTCGCCCGTAGACCCGTTCCCTGGGCTGCTGCTCCGAGTCCATTTCCCCCTCCATCTCGTCGGGTCTTTCCGGATGCTCTGTCTTCCAGTTCCCATAGACCACTGCCTCCTGGCTGGGCGTGATTGGCTTCTGAGAGCTATCCTCCCTCAACAGTGGGATATGCGTGTGCACAGTGGAACTAATGGGTTTACTGACAGAAGACTTGGCCAAACCCGGCCAGTTAGCTCCCAAGGAACCACTTCCTGTGACCGGAAGTGAGATATCCGCAATGCGTATACGACCCCTGGGACGTGGGGGTCCCTGCAGTTGCTGTGGTTCAATCAACTGACAGCCACCGAGGACCATCAGCAGCCACAGCCACGAGCTCTTCAGGTGATGACAAATCATATTTAAATGATGGTTAAAAAAAAATGATGTTGCGATGCTGGTTTCGGCTGATGTTGTGCCACTTTTTGTTGTTACTTTTTATTACTGTCCAATTTTACTGTTTTCATTGATTCATTCTCGTTTTCAGCAGCCACAATAACAATCTATTGTTTGGGTTTTGGCCTTTTCAGCTTTGGCTCTAACGGAGCTTCGATGTCAATTCAATATTCGCACGCACTTGTGGTTGTTGCTGTCGGTTTATTTATATTTTCACATCTTCACATCTACATCTGTCTTTTTTTTGTATCTTTCTATCTATCTATCTATCTTCTTGCCATTTCTTTTCAATCGAAACACACAAACTGCTACCGCGGTCGAATGCTCCCGCGAATTCGATTTCAGTTCTCGACTATCCAACAATCTGAGGCACAATCTTGTTCGCCCTCTTGAGATACAGTATCTGCAAGATTTTGATCTGCACGCGACGGCTTCTAAACGGCAACTGACTTGGCCAAATCGATTCCAGAGGCCGCGCAGGCCCACAAGAAAGATTCTTTCTAATCACGAGCCATAGAAATTTTCTTTTGTTCAGCTTCGTTATACTATATTTATTTCTTTTTTTTTTGTTGTTTCGTTTTAATTATGCGCGTTGAGCGTTGAAACTTAATGGCGAATAAACATTCTTTCGGGGGCCCCTTTTGGACCCCTTTTTGGGGTCTGCTCCGTTGGTGAAAATGCAGCGGAATTGATTTATTTGCTCATGGATCCCATACTAAAAAGTGTCTGAATGTGTATATGCAAATATGTGGCCAAATCGTTTGCCGTTTCATGGCCCAAAAGGTTTTGGCTTTTGTGTTCTTTTTCAGCTCTTGTTTCGGGTTCAGCTGGTCAACTTAAATATTTATTTAGCTAAGGGCTACTTTTAACCGAAATAAAGCCAACGGTAAATTAGTCTATGAAATAATTGGCAGAATGTGGAGAATTGAGGCTACGCTAGTAACCCATTCATGGACCACTTCAACCGGCTCGTAAAGCCTCCTCCTCCTCCACTTCCCAGCCATAAACACTCCCCTTTCAGCCACCAAGCCAAGTCGAATGGCACTGGCAAACTGTCATAATTATGCAACCAGCCAGCAGCAACCAGTGAAGGAGGCTCTCGTAAAGAAAATTTCCATCAAGCTGCAGCGGCGATGTAGAAATATGGAAAATTGGAAAAACCCAACCTGCATGAAATGGGATCAACAAACCTGCGCATGGGGTAATTCGATCTGCGAACAAAACAATAAAGCAACCAAAGATGCACACGGCGGGCTAAATGAGGAAAAATTACAAGAAAATATGAAAAATTATGAAGACCCCATAAACGCTTTGTCACGTCTGTCTGAACATTATGGATATATACGAGTATACTGGCAAAGGAGGAGCCAGCGGTAAAAAGAAATATAGAAAATATGGTAAATCCATCAGGTTTGGTTCGGCATAATGGAAACGTTAGTTTTTCATTTATTGTTTCAAAGCGGCGAAACTTTCACACTCGTTAATAAGAAAATAAAATTATTGTGGTTGTGATCTGTGTGTGTATGTTTTATGCAACTTAGTTGGAAATTTCAAAAATTATTAACAGTGTAGTGGAGTGTAGTCGGAGTGGCAGAGATTTTCAAAGAAGAAATCACAGTCTTGTTGTTGTTGTTTTTGTTGATATAGAATGCGAAGGAGTCACGTTTCCAGGATCATCGGCTCGGTGGGGGAATTTGGGTTGGAACGGTTGAAACTAACTATTGGTTCTCCAGCAGGCCAATATACTGGCCATTCTGGTTGGCCACCCGCCGCTCCTCCAGCTTCCTGGCAAAGTCCGGATCCGTCTTGGCCCGCTGCTCCAGACGCTCCTGCTGCAATTTGATCCCTGCGTAGATCTGATCGAGTCCTTTCTGAATCTCCTCGGGTATGGCCGGAGGAGTGGGTATATGATCGCCAGTGGCCCGGAAACCATTCTCATCCGCGGTATACTGCACATTCACCAGGGTACCCTCGGGCGATTGGTAGGAGTATTGACCATGTTGGACCAGCACCCCGTTGGGATTCGTGTCGAAGTCCTTAAGGAAGCCCGTCTCCTCGTGTATTATATTGTTGCCCGTCTCGTATTCCGTCTTGTAGCTGCCGTCCTCGCTCTGCTCTTTGTTGTACTTGATGATGGGTATCCAGGTGCTCGTCTCTCGGTGATCCTCGTGCCGGTGATGATCCGGCTTGTCATCCCGCGGTATGTTATTCACATTCTGTTGATGGTGTTGCTGATGCTGTTGATGCTGTTGCTGGTGATGGTGCTGAGCTTGGCAGGCAACAGCGAACAGCACAAGAAGTATCTGCAAATGTCAGTCGCATCTTTAGCTCTCTCAATCAGAAACAAAATAATTATTTTAACAAGATTTTTTTATTAAAAAAAAACAAAGTTTCGGGAAAAGTAAATAAATATTTTCGCCAGAATATTTCTCAAAGTTTTTTGGAAAATCGAAGACTTTTTAATGTGTAAACTTTTAAAATGGTTAAATATTTATTAAAAATCGCATTGAAATGTATCTATTCTACATTTTTCGTACATATAGTACATATAGTAATTTAAACCTAGAATTACTTTAAAATTATGAAGTTTTGAAATCAAAAATATTTTTAATATAATTTTTAATAATCCTTCTTTTAGAAAATTTGGTTCTTTGTTTTATTAAAGTAGTTCTGCGACTTTCTGATATTCGTTCCCCCTGCAGTCCATAGGGAGAGGTTATATATCTGGGTTGAGGGGGGCACTTACAATCACTTTCATTTTGCAAGGAGTCGCTACTTGGTATCCACTGTATTAAATGTATATTCCACTGATTTGGCCCGCTTGTCGCCCGTTTGGCTGGCAGTGAAAGCAGCTCCGTTAGACACTGTGCCAAGCGCGGCCCTATTTAAGCCTTATATAGGCGATCCGCTCTGCTCCGACCCGATCCGATCCGATCCTCCTGCTGCACTCGTCTATTGCCCGCAACCCACAGCCTACACTGGTGAACTGCCATCGGAGAGCGCCGTTCACGCAGACAGGCAGACGGTCAGAGATGCAGATACAGATACAAGTGCAGATGTGCAGATGCAACTGAAGATGGCGATGGAGAGGCTGAGGCTGAGTTGCAATTGCCAAAGTTGTTGTTGCAGCTGTCTGATTCAACTGATCGGTAATTGTTGTTTGTAGGCTCGTCGACGCTTAAATGCTAAAAGCAAAAAAAATAAATAAAATCAATTCACTGTCGCTCTCGTTTGTGGCTGTTCCAAAGATCTTTAATCGGCAGACATTAAAGAATTTTTTATTATACAAGTAAATTGATTTCGATAAAGGGAGAGCTTAACTAAGAAATTAAATATTTGAAACAATAAAGATTTAATATATATATCTTTAAAAAAAATTGGATGATTTTTTTAGATGTATAAATATAGTAAATTGTTTATTCAGATTACCACATTGCAGCATCGGTTCGGTTCAGATATTCATGAACACTTTTTATTTAATATCTTAAAATGGCCTATTTCTTACTGTAAAAAGTGAATTTTTAAATATATACAAATATATTTTTATATATTTTATTGATGTATAATTTAGAAGAATAAGAGGTACACAATTTATCGGATCATCGCATTGCAGCAGCTGTTCTGGGGTTTATTTTTCAGCCCATTAAAACTTGTTATTTAATATCCTAAAAAAATCTTTAACTTGCCTATTATTTAATAAAGGCATGGGAAAACTCATGTACATTTACATGATACGAATGTTTAAATGAGTTTTGTGTGTTTTCTGGAACTTACCTCAGCCCGGTTGTGTTGAGGCTGTTCGTACTATATTTGGCCTCACTATAGGCCCGGCTCAAATGTCTGCGAATTGTCTGTCCTCCGTCAATGCGTCCGGTCGTTCATCTTCGCAATGCCGTTATTTAGAAACAAGCCAGAACGAGTTTTTGGTTTGCTTTCGTTGTTGACTTGGCCAAAAGCGCCACTCGGCTCGGTTCGGTTCGGTTCAAAGCGGCTCTCTCACTCTCAGTCTCCCTCGATATTTCTGCTCTCTCGGCAGAAGGCAGAAGGCAGAAATGTATCTGAAATGCTACTCCCAGCCACGGTATCGGATTCATTTCGCGGCTCGGACTGCAGATCGCATTCTTGTAATTGCAGCAGTTTCTTGGCTGTTTGGATGCCATCCAATACACCAGCCAACACCAGCCAAGCGAAAATTGTTGTAATGCCATCCCATCCCATCGCATCCCATCCCATTCATAGCAAAAGTGCCTGGCAGATGAGGCAAGACGATAATTGAGTTCAAAGCGCTCGCCCGTCGTCTTGGCAAATGTTAATTAGTTGCCAAACAATTGGGTTAATCTGCAACGCTTTTTGGGCCAAAGAGAACACAAATCAGCCATCAGAAAATGTTAAGAAAAAAGGCTTAATTCAATCATGGCGAGACGACTTGCAAAAGACAATGCAACGGGTTGAACAACCGCCGAAGTGCCGGCTGAAAAAAAAGCCCAAAAACAAAACACTTAAGGAAAATTATCGCGATGAAAATGGGAAACACATTTTATTAAACCCAGGTTAACATTAATGGTGTGGAAATACACTTCCTTTCTTATTTGTATATATTTCTTATTTTATTAATATGAATTTCACCTTTTTTGCGTTAGGAAAGTAAATTATCTATCTTACTTTAATTTTGCCACCTCTGTAGTTAAAAAGCTATTTGAAAAAAATGGTAAATTAAATATTTGCATCTTCAAAGCTTATATGGCACATATTCCATCATTTCCAGAAATAATAGCCTCTTCAAAAATCCTTATATTTAAAAAAATGGGTATTTAAAAAAATTATGACAAAAAAATAATCTTTAATTTGCTCGTTCTTTGAATGAATTTGTGAATTGCATATTTTTTTTGCGGTGCACCCAAGCCAAAGGCTGAAAGCACCGACGCCTATTGCGACAAACGACCTCTCCTCCCTCGGAGCCAGCAGGTTTTTGGCCACGTCTTCGCCTTCCGCACCCACAACGCGAATCCAACCGCCCGGCAAGCCTCCAGATTGCTGTTTTGCTGGTGATTCATTGCTGGTTGTGCAACTCTTCAGATGCAGCACCACGCACCGGGGGAAAAATGAAAATAAAAACGAAAGCTGGGCAAGGTTAGCTTTTGAAATGGCCCCCCTTCGGGCCAACTCCACACCACACCAATCCCGATCCCGATCCCGATTGTTGGCCCAGTCCCACAGTGACCTGCTGCTGCTGCTGCTGCTGTTGCTGCTTTTGCCGGTTTCAGTGGAAAAGGAAATCGCAGCAACTGCAAATGTCAAATGGTTTTGCACAAATGCATTCTTAGCATTTGTCGAGCGTGTTGCCGTTCTTACGAACAACATTTGACATTTCAGATTCGGCTCGAAAAACAACGGCCACATCCGCTGGGGCCAACTAACTGGCTTACAGAAGAACCCCATTGCTGGCCATAAATATTCAGGCTGCTGCTGCTGCTGCCGTTGGTTGTGAAATGTGACTGTGGCTGTGGCTTGTCAATGCGGCGAATCTTGAGCTTGACTCGTAAATAATGCTCTAGTCGAGAGATTTTTTGAGATCGGCGATCTCGTCAACGGAACTTGACATAAAGATCACGTACCGCTTAGGTGACAAGTGGCTGGCCATAAAGTATTTGATTCATACTTGATCAACGCTCCAAATATCACTTAATTCAAATGTTTTCTCACTAAGCTAGGCTTGGCTTCGTTTAATACACTTTTTATTTGGGGTTTGTGGAAATTAAATCAACTTTCCCCTCCTCTTCAGGGGATCGTAGAGAAGTCCATTAAGACTCGTGTTGAATACATGGGCCTGGGGCGTCAAGAAGTTCATTTCGATTTTGAATTCGCTTTCCGGCAAGAAGGCTGGCAAATTGTCCGCAATATTTATGCTCGGAAAGGAATAATTGCCCTGCCAAATAAGGTAGTAAAAAATTCAATGAAAATCTTTTCAAAATTTAGTTACCTTCGGATGGGGACACTTAAGGAGGGAAGCCTGTCTGCCGAAGCCCTTGATTACCACCGTCATGAATCTGTGGCCGTGAAATCCCTTCGAGAACTGACATATATCCACATTCACATCGATCACCTTCTGAAATTGCCTGGAAGGGGGACGAGGCATGAAAAGCTTGAACGTGGCATTATATTGGTATATATCCATAATATAGCTGAGTTCGGCGGTGATCAGGGATTTATCTGGATCCACGATGATGCAATTGTGATTGGAAATGTAGTGTGAGTTCGGGACGCAGTTAAATGATTTCCACAATAGCCTCAAGCGGTTCTTCGAAGATTGCTGTGGAATATGTAATTAATAGTTGGAGTCTGAAAACTATGTATATTTTGTTCATTATACCTTTGCCGAATCGCTGGGGATGGTGAAGAAAATTAGCAATAATATCCAAACAAATAGAGCCATGATGTTGTAATTGCTGTTCAGATCAATTACTACTGTCTGGCTCGCTGGTTTGAACCACGGGCTTTAAGTGAAAACAATTCTGTTTAATGGCTTTAATAATTATACCCCATTAATTGATATTTTTCGTGATTGCATTTTAAGTGGATCTAAATTTGAAACTAGCCCATGGTTTTATATATTTATCCGTTGATGTCTTTATTTGAGCTGTATCTACGAGTATAGTTGCCTTACTTTTCAGTTATCTCTCCCCGTACAGTTGCATTCAAATACAATTTCCTCTTGGAGAACAAGTTGGTCTGGACTAGGAGTTCGCTGGTCGGGACAAATAGGGGCAGAGCGTCCTCTATACTTATGTTACGATAGTAAATTGAACCCTGAAATTAAGTGAAATTATAACAAATGTAATACACATTTCAATGGTTTTAACGAACCGTTTTTATGGGACATTTTCGCGGTTGATTGCTTGATTTGACGATGGCATTGAACATGTTCGTAACCATTGTCCCGGGAGTCATATCGGCTATAACCCGGCAACCATCGAAGGTAATATCGAAGAACTTGCGATACATATCGGTCTTCCGGAATCTTGTTGATATTTTCACATAGACCCTAATTAGATCCAACTCCTCCAACGTATTAACATCTACATTCAAGAGAGATCTTCTAGAGCCGGATACATGGCATTTCACTAGATCTCCATATTGCGGATGAATTTGGCAGTCAAAGCAGTCCCAACGAATGCGTCTCTGCAAATATATTTTGCATAATTAAATTTTCAATTACTAAATTTACATTTATAAGCCAAAACTTACCTTGGCTTCGGTGTTGTTAACCAGGTGGATGAGCAGCAAAATCATCCGCATCAGGCTAATCCAAGTGTAGAACATTACGCTCGATCTGACGGTCTTCAACTAAATTGGTCCATTCGCTTTCAATAATTTATGTATTTTAAATACCAAAATTATAGCAATTACAAATGCTTAACATAATTGATTTTTTTAATTATTAAATTGAAAATTATATTTTATATTATAGTACAAAAAGGTAAAAGTGTTTGTCTAACAGTCAACTAGCTGAATGAATAAAAAGATTTTAATGGCTGGTGATTTTCCATTCACGATCACTATCCAAAAAAAAAAAGATAATGCCTTAAAGTATGCAGTGACTCCGATCATGTAATAAATGTGTAAAAATTATATGTAAACTAAATTTAAAAATATTTACCCGTCTTCTAAAATTATGAAAATATACAACATTTATTTATTAAACTTTTTGGGTTATCTTTAAAATGTATTATTTTTTGTATAATAATTTATTGATGAATTTCCTCCTGAAATTACTCTTACAAGGCCTTATAAATATTTCTTCCTTCGGGCCTTTTCCTTAGCATTTTCATAGAGATGTCCCTGGAGAGTTACGTTCAATAAGATGGTCACTTTAGGTATAAAGAAATCCAAGTGAGCCAGGAAATCGGATTCCCTTAACATGGGAGGTAGATCCGTCACGGTTATGTTTTTGGACTCAAATTTACCCTTTGGGGGGAGTAAATAAATGGTTTTAATTTGATTAAAAAATTAAAATCATTGTATACTTTCGAAAAGGGACATCTTAAGACCTTGGAATTCATGCTTTTGGCCAATGTATTGACCATAAGATCGATGAGCATCTTTCTCTTGCGTTCGCGAAGAACTTTGCACACGTCGAAGGTGATTTCAAATATTTGGGTAATGATTCTGTTCTTGGGAATCGATACTCTGAGTGATGCCGCAAATCCATTGGTAAGTCCTTGCAGAATTGTTGCAGATGCCTCCATGGTCCGGTTCAAGGGTGGCATAATCCTACAATGCAAATCGGCAAAATGTTCGGGATTGCCCACACAATCCATTTGATTCATCTCAAGAAAGTAGCCCACGTTCTGAAAATTTGCGATTATTCAAATTAATTTATAATGGAAATTTAATATATATTTTTTAAACAGCAAGTTTTGTGTTGTGATTTTATTTTATGGTTCCAAATGATCAC
The DNA here is from genome assembly GCA_021224005.1 of Drosophila setifemur. Taxonomy (NCBI): domain Eukaryota; kingdom Metazoa; phylum Arthropoda; class Insecta; order Diptera; family Drosophilidae; genus Drosophila; species Drosophila setifemur. The sequence goes on from JAJJHY010005742.1 coordinate 10,679,644, forward strand.
AACTAATATTCAGTTAATTATGGCTTACTTACTGGCAGTATCTTGACTGTATCTGCAGGATGTATCTGCAGCAAGCTGGCAGCTAAAATACCGATCCCCCAGAGCAAAGACAACATTCCTGGGTCTTAATGGTGAAACAACTGATCCCACGATTGGCCCACATTAGCCACTGATGAAATGCCATAATCCACACCTAATGACAGTTTAATCATCCACCGAATTGAGCAATTAAACGGCCAGCCCTCCCCTTGGCAATCACCCGATCTTCTGGTATGCGCCATTGAGTTGGGCAAACACACGATGCCTATCTATATCTATTTCCATATCCATATCAGCATCAATGTCATCCAACTGGGGGCTTTTACCAACGGTGCGTCAGTGTAAATAAATCTGGCAGTTTGCTCATGATCATCAGCACTGGCAACCCACCATCAACATCTCCAAGACCATCTCCATCTCCACTTGGCGCGATCATCACATCAGTGTTAACCGCAAGCGTGAAGGGCAATTTGGTAATGTAATGTTATAGGCCACACGAGGCTGGGAAGTAACTTCACTTCAATTGTCGATTTCATTATCGTTACCAATATTTATTTCTCTCTTTTCTTGCTGGCAATTCGGAGGAGTGTGAGGAGTGTGTGTGTTGGTGTGTGTGTATCTTTCTTACAACTAACTACGGAATGTAGACATTTCAATTTCGTATGGCATTCGGGCAGTGCATAATACTTTCAAGCGAAATATTATTATTATTATTATATAGAATATGAGTGTTCAAAGTATTAGCGGCTACTATTGCGGGCCCACGGGCAGGTGATCGCCTTCCGGCTGGAATCCATTCTCATCGGCCACGTAGCGCAGGGTAATCAGATTGCCCTCGGGATCGCTGTAGCTGTAGGAGCCCGTCTGGACCAGGACCAGCTCTTCGTGCTCCTCGATCACCTGGCCATCGGAGGATTCGCTCCTGGGTATAATTATCTTCTTCAGGTAGCCAATGTTCTCCACGCGTATTCCATTCGAGGTCTCGTAACTAGAATGAATAATATCTATTAGTTAAAATATATGTAAAATGTTAAATATGGAAATGAATTTTAATAAAATTAAATGCAAAAATGTGCGCAAAACTAAAATGATCATATTTTAAATTATTTTTTTAGATATTAATGTTCATTAACTACAATTCCCTAACTATATATGAATTATAAACACTTCTTCTTTATAGTTATTTCAAATTTGAGGGCATCAACATATTGTTTTGTTATATTTAAAATATTATATAAAATTAAATTAAAAATTTAAAAAATTCGGACAAATATAAATCCCAAATTTTGTTAACCCAAACATACCTGCTGTTGAAGCTTCCATCGGCATTGTTCTGGTTATCCTGCTTCACAATGGTGGCAGCTGTGGTTGTGGTGGTGGCACTCTGAGCAGCTGCCCTCTGATCCTGTGGCCGGGCCAGGACATAGCTGAGCAGCATGGCGGAGCAGACGAGCAGGACGAACTTGTACATGTTGGATAGTGTTGGGTTTTATATATATATATATAAGTAAAGTATCCTTGGAACTGCGTGTGGGCGATATCCAGCGGATTGGAGAGCGACTGTTGGCTAACCGAACCCGGTCCGGGCTTTTTATAGTCTGAGCCGCACTTCGGCTGCCTGCGATCCGGCATTACGATGGGCGCACTAGATAAGCTTCGAAGTACTCGCAGAAATTACGAGCGGGCGCTGCTGCTGCTTCTTCTTCTTGGCCAAGTCGGGGTTTTTTAGCCGCCGTCTTTTTTTTGTTGTTGTTGGTTTTCGGTTTCGGTTTTATTGCCCGCGATGAGTAAACATCAGATCACACCGCCGAAAGAGATGAAGATGGAGCGACGACGATGTCAACAGGTGACATCCCCCCCGTCACATATCGCAGATCTTGACAGGCTACGTGATTTGATTCAGTAGAACATTATTCTTCTCATGATCCAGGAGTTAGTTCCGTTGAATCGAGGGAATTCCGTTAAGGATTTGAGTTGAGGGATCAGGCACATTCCCGGGCTTCACTTCCAGATATGCTCAAAAATGCCGATCACTCATAATATTTGGGTAAATAAAGAAAGAGTACTACTAACGCATGACGATCACGTTTCAATTATGGAAATAACTTGGCCAAAAGAAACTAACGGTGAACAATGGAGAGACAAACAGGCCATAAAAAATGTAGAGTATTGTTGGCCATAAATCGAATTGATAACACCGCGAACTTCCACGCTTATAATGGCTATATGCTGCGAATATTAACCACAATTGTGTCATAGAGCCTAGAACTATGCGGGAATGGAAATGGTCAATGAACTTGCCTGGGTAGTCAGAATAATGGCAGAATAATGTGAATTGCCTCCGATACATATCTGATAAGTTTTGTGGAAAGAGAGAAGAATCTTTCTTTCCCGGAATCCAAAATGTTCTCAGCTGGTTGTATCTTGCAATTAACATACTAATGTAAATTCGATCGAGGAACAAAACAGATTCACACTTTCAGTTTCTCCCGCTCTTACATAATTCCCAATTGATTTTAGTTACTGAAAGTTAGGGCTGGAGTTCTAGTATCGAACGATGGCTATGGCCTTGGGATTTTCGCCACTCTGCTTGGACTGCAATTGCTTATTTAACAACTTAGCTTCCAATTAGTAATTGTTTAGCGAGACAGCCAGCAGAGCCAAAAACTGCTAAGTAAGGCAAATTTAACACACATTCGGCACACATTGCTCTGCAGAAGACCAGAGGCGTCTGTCAGAGGGGGTTTGGCTAGAGAAATCTCCAGCCCTCCTCCCAGCTACGCATCTGAGCCAAATATTTACATAGAACCGATCTATTTGGGCTTGTCTCTTTCCGGTTAACCAAACTCCTCAGATTTGTTGTATTCGTATATATTCTTTTAATTTGTCTCAGTTCTTTTGGTTCCAATCACATTTGTGCTTTGTTCTCATCCCCCGCTTAGTGCTTCTTCTCTGGGGCAGTGTAGGGATGCAGGCGGATGTACTCCAGAGCTTTCAGCACGGACTCGGGTGTGGGTGGTGGAGTGGGCAGATGGTCACCCACCGCCTGGTAGCCATTCTCGTCAGCGGTATAGGAGACCACGTAGGTCTGGCCATCATCGCCGACGAAGGAGTACTTGCCGTGGACAGCCTCGCCATTGTGATCGGCATTTACGGACTTCAAAACACCATCCTGAGTGGCCTTCGATCCATCGCGCAGCTCATAACTGGATAATTGGGTATTATTAAAAGTAGTCCACAAGCGAGATTAAACGCTTCCGAACTCACTGGTAATGGTATTTGCCGTTGTACTCCACATTCGCCTCCTGGGAAATGGGGTCATCATTCTCCACCGCTGAAGCAGCCACCACAAACAAAGCAATCAGCAGAAGGAATTTCATTTCGGGAACTCTAATTTATCAAATGTATATATACTATATATCGAATCCAAGTGAATACAATCCAAGCTAGAGTCTCGAGGCGACTGGCGATTCGGATGGGTAAACAAAGGCTCTTATATAGGCAACGAAATTAGCTGACTTAGAGACCAAAATAAAACACAAATTCCTGTACTAAAATATTTAACATGAAATTAAAATGTGGGCAATAAATAATATTGAACTTGTTTCGCTCGGTTCCGTTCCGATCCGTTCTGCGCTGGCCTTTCGAAAAATGGGTGTGAAATTTGGTGCAGACGACTCCACTCCGAAGCACAACTGGCTCTGGCTCTGGCTCTGGCCACTTTTGGGCGCCTCCGCACATTGGCACTTTAAATAAATAAATAATAATAATGTGGTGCCAACTGCTATGGGAACTCGTCATCCGATTCTGGTTCTCGACGTTTTGGAACCAACGTGACAACATTTTTGCCAGCCAGCCTGCGTCTAGCCACTTTGCATAAAATGAATCTATCAACGCTCGCCTTGAAGTGCAAAACATGAGAAACTAATAAAAACGGACGTAGTTTTGGGCAGAGCCGATGAATAGAATAGTCAGTCCGATGTCCCATGTAAACTATATCCTCAATGTGTGCATCTGGCCAACTAGTTTTATGCATCTATTAACTGCCTTTTGTCTGCTGCCTTTGCTGTCATCGTAGTTATTTGGGGAATCGCGCTGGAAGATTTATGGATTTGACAGAAGCTCAAATCATCGAATACAAAAAAAAAAAACAATCTGCCATCGCATGGGTTGCAACTTGAATGGTGACTTAAAACGGAATCTTCCAAAGAAGTTTGAAAACCAGATATTAGCCGGAGATTATCAATTCGGATTTTCACAGCTGATCGTTGAGACTTGGGATAACCCATGCCGATGGATCGTTAAATTAAACCACTTTATGTACTTTTCGAAAGAATCTTTAATTCTTTATTTGCAGCTAAGGCTAAAGAATATCTTCATAGTTCTTCACAAGACTCGATGAGTGGGATGTATCCTCATCGAGGCAACTTCTTAGACTACGTGTAAATGTTTTTTTTTTTTTTAATTTACGGACTATTTACACAAAGTTTGCTGTGGATAATATTCCAGTATATGGTATATATTATGTTTGAGTAATTTCTTGTTTGTTTCTTTTTTTTACATTTTCTTTGTTGATTTCATTGATAAATCGACGATATCACATGAGTCCGAAAATGGCAGAGTTCCGGCGACTAAAAGATCTGAAGAAATTCGCATAGAAGAGAGCATGGAAGAAAGCAAGAAAGCAGACGAGTGCATCTGTATCTGGATCGGTATCTGTATCTATGTGTGGTGTGGTGAGTGTGTCCCTCAATATCCGTTTGAGCGTGTGTGTTCTTCAGTCAGTGGATTCGGCCGACCGCCTCCAGGGATCGGGAGGCGTTTCCAGCCCGTGGCTTGTGTCTTGGTGTGATTGTCTAGGCGGAGAGTGGTTGAGGGGATCGGGAGTAGGTGCATATGGGTAGTGCAGCATTCAACTTGTAGCAACAGCGCAGCATCTTCACATCGGGGGTTGAGTCGAAATCGAGGTCAGAATCGAGGGTCTATATATCCGGGAGCGAGAGAGAGAGAGAGTAGTTGATCCCTTCTTAACGGCGCTTGGCTGGCGGCAGGCTGAGCAGATAGTCCAGAGCCTTCTGGATCGCTGGTGGGATTGGTGGCGGAGTGGGCAGATGATCGCCCTGCGGCTGGAAACCGTTCTCGTCATCAGCCGAGTAGGTCAAAGTGATCAGATTGCCCTCGGGCGAGGTGTACGACACTGATCCCCTGGCGACGATCACGTCACTGGAGTCCGGGGAGCTAGCCTTCTTCAGGGTGCCTGTCTCCTCGGCCTTGATTCCGTTGGCCGTCTCGTAGCTGCAAGTGTCAAACCATAAAAAAATCATAAATAAATAAAGATACAATCAAAGGGTTAACCAAATTCACCTTGAAATCTTGCAAAAACTTAAGCAGAAAAAAGGCAAAAAGTAATAAACAATTTCGCTTGCCTGTGTATGCGTCATTCGACTGGCGCCAAAATCCAACAAAATAATATAATAAACCCATACAACGAAGTATTTGGGTGTGTGTTTTAATTAACATTTAACATTTCTTAAAGTTCGCTTCCATTCCATGTTCTTTAACATTTATGGAGCTGTTCAATATAGAAAAGGGGAATATCTATAGCTATCGAAAGAAATTAATTCATATTTCAACGTTTTTTTGTGTGTATATGTTCGTATCTTGAATTTTACTTTTAATGCCTAAAAGTATGCAATAAAGTTTTTTGTTGAAAGATGGATGCTTGAGTTTCATAGCAGTGAGCCTTTTAAAGGTTGAAGTTCAAACCCATTTATAGAGCTAATAATTAAACTTATTGTAAAGCTGTTTAACTGATAATTTGCTTTTATGGAAATTGGATTATCAAAATGCAATAATTGCTGTTAAATGGCTGTTAATGATTTTATTGCAAGTGCTGTTCAAATCGCAATGGTAATAAAATAGCATTAGCATATTGTAAAATCACTTCCAGCGTAAAAATCAACAATAATTTGGAGTACTCACGCATAGTTGTACGATCCATCCGGCTCGATGTTGGACTCCTGGCTGATGATGGCGATGGGCTCGTCACCTTTCTGAGGAGCCGCCTGGCAGCAGCTCATCAACGCAGTGGCCAGCAGGCAGAGAGCGAACTGTCGAAGGGAGTGGGCGAAAAAAAAAGACGAGTTGGAGGGTTCCGTAAGTGCGGGCCGTAAATGTTAACTGAGTTAATAAACATCTTGAAATCGTGCCCCGTGGCTATTATGCAACGCCCCCTTGCCCCGCCAATCGAACGGGGTCCGAGACCCGAGATTTATTACCTTAGCAATTTTATTTGCTGTTCTCACATAGACACCTTTTGAGGTCGGCAAATAGATGCCAATTAAATATTTTCCACATTTCCACACACGACTCGTCAACTCAATTAACTTGTACACAAAAGAGCATGGAAATCGCGGGGCGTGGTCGTCGTCTGTCTCATCGCTGTCTCCCCTGCTAGTTTTTTGGACTCTATTTTTATTTTCGCAAGCCGAGCTCACCCCAGATCGACTCTTGGGCAACTGTCGCTCAATGGGTCTCGTTGTCGTTTTTGGCCCAACTCAGATTCCCATTTCGTGTCTGAACTTTACGGCCAGATGGACAGCTGCCAGGTGTTGGCCATCTGACTCTGACCTTTGCGTGGCGTGTAACTTCATTTGGTTCGTTTACACTTTTTAACTGTGCCATTTACAGCACACACTGCATCGGTTAATTGCCTTTGGCTTTTAGGCACTCGAAATGGCAAGACGCGGCTTTTTGCCACCCGATAATTGCGGAAGGCTATGCCGCCAATATTTTAAGGGTTTCGGGTTTATAGTACGGGCCGCAATAAATGCCTCATAATTTATATGTTCACCTTAGCCAAATGATTTACGAGCGTTTCGGCTGTATTTTGTACAATAAATACCTGAACATTAATAGTTGTTTTATGAGCAAATTTAATTATGGCCAGGAAGTCCGACCCAGACACAATTAAAATTTAACGAAATTTAATATTTTACATACATTATTTAGTTTGTTTTCAAAGCACAGTACTAAAGTCCTTAGAAGACCCTCACATGTTGATTAAGTAAATTCACAACAGTTGTAAAGTTATTTGATTGTCAAAGCGATAAATTTAATTTCAGGTCCTGTAGTACTTACGCCAAAATTACTTTCTTAAGTTCAAATATTAACTAAGTTTAATCTTCCTTTGTGATGTGTCCCTTTATAGATGTTTAAATTTAATGATTTTTAAATATTTTTAAAATTCAACTTTTTTAGAATTCTATTCACACATTTTACTCATCGAATAAGATCCTTTTTTTTGGGCACTGATCGTAAAATCGTTCTGGTTCTTCGCACACTTACGTTCTTCATCTTGTTCGATGCACTAAAGTGTAATCCAATGGCAGATTATCCTGACGACTTTGGGTCCTCAGCACTGGAGTTGTTAATTGAACGAACGCCTTTTATTTAATGATGCCCAATGCCCCGGCAGGTGAGTCTATTTATACGAAAATCGCAATAGCGAGGCTGCAAGCAATTTAGTTTCAGTCACACACAGAGACAAGATGCAAAAGCTGCGACACGAGTACGAAACAAAACCAACAACCAACAACTTACAGCAAACAGCCAACAAATAACAACAACAAATCGCACGAGGGGTGTTGGGAGGTGTTTGCAAAAAGGCACACAGAGAGAGAGAGAGTCACAGAGAGAGAGAGAAGAACAACTAAACTAAAGATTCAACGCCTAAGTCGCTGTCGCAGCCAGCGTCGCCGTTTGAAAAGAGCAGAAAATAAAGAACTAACTTTGTACTAAGCATACTTAATTTATGCAATTGTTTCATGTTTTTTATTGGTTGTTTTGCAGGGCGACTACAAACACACATAAATATATATTATTCTGTAATTGCATCAACCGGCGGAAATATCTACACAGGGCTTAAAAATGTTAAAACTTAATTGATCATTTAGTTAATAGAAATAACCTTTGGGTTATCTATTAAAACCAAATGAAAAATATTTAACAAACGAATTCTTTTTACCGGAATGTGATGGACTTTATATTTGTGGATTGCAGTTAATAAGATATTTTAATAGGAGCACAACTATAGTTCTTTTTTAAATATTTATTTTTATAAACGGAATCAAAATACGATATCAGAATATCAATTACGGAAAAATTAAGGTGAAGTTTCATCACAGAATTGTCGCCAAAGTATCTTAATTTTATAATAATTTTCTGCCAGTGTAACAGAACTGGAACTATTCAAATTTTTTGCCATTAAAAACACATTTTCATTAGCTAGGGTATTTAAACTTTGATGTCATCTCTTTGAGTTTAAATAATCTTAAACTTAAAAAAATATACAAATCAAAATGAGATTTGAAAAACCATTTTACAATTAGTTGTAATCTCATTCAGGATTTACAGATAACCAGATCAAAGAGCTTTTTGTAACATTTTCCCTGAGTGTAAGCACCTAGCAATAGGCAAAAGAAAGAAGAAGAACAAGCCAAGCTTTAGATAACGGTAATAAAGATACCGATCTTCGCCGCCGGCGTTGCCACCTGACTCGAAATGGGGCAGATCCAGTGGTTTTTTCGATTTGGTGGGGGTGAACCATTGCATTTAAATGCGGTGCTATTAATCGGCAATCGCAATCAAAGTCAGGCAGCTATATAGAAAACCGTTTCCACCGGCAATTGCAACTCCAGTGCAACCGGCACCGGTACTGAGCATCGGAGTCAGATGCTCCGGTACCCAATTGCAGACCCAAGCCCATGGGCAGACCTCAAACTGAAGCCGTGCATGGGGTCAAAATGCCAGAAATTGCTAAACGCCAAGTTGTTGTTGTTGTTGTTGTTGCTGATTTTGTTGTTGTTGTCGTCGCTGCCAAAGTGTAGGCGCGTCTAATGAATAGCTTTGGGCCAGCAGATGGGGCCAGACTTTGGCTTTAACTGCAACTCCGACACAGACGGCGACAGAATTTCGTGACAAGATTGTCCCAAAGATTGTGGCCATATTGTATTGTTATTGTCTTTGGCAACCAAAAAACGAAATATACGAAAAAAAACCCCAAAAAAACAAAGTTAGCTCTGCCTGGGCAACAGCATATAGTATAGTACAGACAATTGCCGATGTTGGTATTGGGGGGGTCTGAAACAAGTTAAAAGGCGAAGTCTTCGAGGTGGAAGTCAAAGTCTGTCTGTGGCCATTGGCTGATTGTTTTTTTTTTGTTTTTTTTGTTTTTCCCGTCACCGCAATAATTATGAAGACATTCAACTGCATTAATTTTAATATTTATTGTACTACTTTTTAATGCCTTTTTGATTTAATTGAACGGCCCAGCGAGATTTATGTTCGTTCTCACCCGTTTGGGTAAACATTTCCCATTTCGGAGGGGGGTTTCTGTGTGTGTGCACAAATGTTATTAGGCGGCAACCTTGAAATGTTACGCATGGCTTCTCCGATTTTTGTAGCCGGAGCAACCCGATGCCGATTCCGATGGCGATTCCGATGGCGATGCCGATGCCACAAAATGTCAGTTGGCTTACATGTATGCTCATGTGTCTGGTTCTGTTCTGGTTGCCCAACCTGTTCTCGCCCGCTGTCCATTTTGAAGGTCGCGGCTCGTTCTTTACGGCCAGCCAACAGCGCAATTTGTTTAAAAGACGGTTTAGAGTATCTTCTGCAATTTGATACCCATTTGGGGGTTGGGCATGATGGCACACAGCAACGGGGTGACGACTTTTGTCTAAAGAATTACGGCGTTGCACTTTTTACAGATAGAACTTGTCAGAACTTGCTTTTTTGGAACTCAATTAATTAAGATTCTTTAGCTTTTCTATTTTTTTAAATTGTTTAAAAAATATTATGTAGCAAGGCAAAGTATTCTTCGAATTATAGTTTGTTAAACAATATTTTCAAAATTACTTCATGATAAAAAAACTTAGTAAAGGTAACTCCAAACTAAGAACATAAAATGGCACAATATTCTACTAATTTCTATATTTTTAGCATATGTGGCTTAATTTGAAAAAAAATATATATGTTATTTAAAAATTTGTTAAAAGCAATGTCAAATATCATGGGATTTTTCCTTAATCTCGTAAGACTTTAGAGGAATCCATATCTAGACTAGATTTTGTTTTAGCTAACCTCACCTACTAATCTCCTTAAAAACTAAAACCAGCTATATCATTTGAGCTCAAGATCAAATTAAATACCCAATTGCCTACTCCCCTGGAGGTGCATCTGCACAAAATCGGTTGTCCGCATTGATTTAGCGGTTGCGTAAGAAGCTAGAGCCGCCTTTGGTCTGTCCAGTCTGCTGGTCTTCGGTCCAGTCTGGCATACTTTGCGCTGGCTAATGCTAATGCTAATGTCATTGGAGGCATAAATAAATAATTGCCCACAAATGCGGCAGAGGCAGAAGCCACTATTGGCCGAAGACTCGAACCAGTTGCTGCGGTTAAATGTCAGTGGTTCTGCTGGTCATGTCGCGATCCCAGCTACTGCATCGCCACCACCTCGGCAATATGATTGTCGGATTTTTTACAGCTTATGGTAAGTTGGTATCCAATTGGATGTGGCCCATTTCATGGTCAAGGATATGCAAGTTTGATCTGCATTAATGGCCTAAACTGGTTCGAGTGGTCAGGGAACTGGAGCGCACGGAATTAGCCGTGAATCACCGGCTCTGCGGCCTTGTGGCTAACATTATTCGCAATTGTTCTATGTTAAGTCACTACAATTCCACCTGGCTAATCCGTCTGGGTATCTGAGTGTCTTTGGGCTCAGTTCATTAACGAGATTTATGCAAATTGACAGACATCTCAAATGGCAGAGGGATCGATCTGAAGCACGTGGGTGTCGTTGATTACGGCTCCCATATAATTAATGCAAATCGCGGCCAAGACATTTGATATGCGGGTGTGGAGCTTCGGTAACTCCTCCTAATTGAGAATATGTCGGGGCAACTAAACTTCACTCTCGACCTTTATTTGGAGAACAATACATTACTTTTTTTGAGTTATTGCCCATGCTTTCGTCAAGGTATTAATATGTTATGGGAATTCTCTTTGGATACTAAACGTTGCCCTTCCTTAAAATATTCTATTAGGTGATAATAATATTCTAATTGCTTTTAAATATAGTTTAATATCCTATATATATAAACTATTCTTGAATACTAACAAGTAAGAACGTTACAGTCGAGTTTCCCGACTGTTACAGACCCTGTACAAATTTGGTTTTAGGCAAAATAAAAAAAAACCAAAAAAAAATATATGTATATTCCACCGAGTCCGGTCTGGGATTCGAACCCAAGATCTTCGCGTTTTAAGTCGAACGTCGTAACCATTCGACAAACCCAAACTTTTTGAACCGACAGCTAATACAGTATAAATATATTAAAGACGCACATTCATACATACATACGTATATACACATTCATACATATGTATATGAAGGTAGTGGCAGCGCAGCGACACTTCCGAGAAAAATCAACCACCGAACGCAAGCGATTTACCGTTTCTTTGCGCAAATAAACAGATTTTTTGTGTTTTTCGCCTGTAAACTTTGGGTATTTATTGTGCGCTTTCTAATTAACCAATCTTGATGAAACTTTCAGGATCGGTAGAAATCTATGCTCCAATTGCATGGGTATTTTTAAAAAAATTTTAGCTTGAAAATTGTGCAGTGCAGGGCAGTTCAAAAATTCAAATACAAATTGCGGAGGCGGTGGGCGTGGCACCGACTTAAAAAAATAAACTCTAATTTACTCAGTATTAGAAGAATCTACACTGGTAATACGGTTCCTCTAGCTCTTACAGTTGCTGAGATCCGTGTGTTCATCCGGACGGACAGACGGACAGACGGACAGACGGACAGACGGACATGGCTATATCAACTCAGCTCGTCATGCTGATCAAGAATATATATACTTTGTGGGGTCTGCCACGCCTCCTTCTGCCTGTTACATACATTTGCACAAACTTAATATACCCTTTACCCTTTGGGTACAGGGTCTAAAAAGATACTTGTTACACTCTTAAGGATAAATACGAGTATATATAATGTAAGAAACCTCCCTTTCTTATACTATTCTATAATGATATGATAATAATACGATAATAATGCTCTACATAATCGTACTTTAGTTTCCAGTATTAACTAATCTTGATTACTGTGAAGATACTTGTTTTAAAAGTTACTTAATTTAAAAATATATATTGCCAAGAACCGCAATGCAATTAATTAATGTGTAATTTTCATAAATATTAAAATATTCTATTAGATGATAATAAGATTCTACTTACTTTAATTTCCAGTATAAACTATTCTTGAATACTAAAAAATTACTTGTTTTATAACAGCTAAACTAATCTTGAATCCTAAAATGTTACTAGTTTTCTACCCTCTTTAGGATGAATATAGAATGCCAGGAACCGCTCATCCTTTAAATATTCTACAAGATGATAATAATGTATTGCTATTTCCAGCTTAAACTAGTCTTAAATGTTGAACTTGTTTTATGTTCCCCTTTATTAAGGATATAGACTGCCAGGAACCGCAAGCCAATTATTTAATGTGTCATTTTCATAATTGATAATTCATAATTGTTTTGTGGTGTGAACTTCTTGAGGGATTAGTTGGGAAGGTCAGCTGCAAATAACTGAGTCACCCGTTCATTATAAAAAGAAGGTGTTCTCAAGGGTTACAGTTCAGAATGAAGCGAAATTTATTTATTAGTTCATACAATTCATTTTGTTGGAGGAGTAGTAAAGATTTCCTGGGACTTACTTTCCCACAGTTTGTCGCATTACGGCAAAGAATCGGTAAGTAATGCTCATTAGCTGTATAAATATATAAAAAGTTATTAAAACAGTTATTCATATTATTCAAATTAATCGTACTATTTTGAAGGTGTCCAAAGATATAATGACAATTCCCCAGGCTGATATCCGTGATGGACGTTGTCCTCTGATCAGAATAAACATCAAGTACTTTCGATAGAGCACAGAACCGTCGTACCAATTTTGTTGATAGGCAGCCTCGCTAATTTTTCCACTCTTTAATATAAATAAATATTAATTAAAACAGAATTAAATCATAAATGAATCCCAACTTACCCCATCGATCAGCATCTGGCCATGAGAACTGACCATAAGGAATAGCCCCGCAATGCTGAGGAAGACCATCATATAGGACATTCCATCCATGTTGAATCCCTGGACGAGGGTGTAGAATGCCACACAGCAGAGTAAGCTGGCAGTTGTTAGAAGATTGGAGGCCAGGACAAGCCCAAAAATGGTATCCACCTCGTTGTGCAAACTGCAAATAATATTACTTAATCCTTGGAAAACAAACCAAAGAGTAACTCACTCTAGGATATGCTGGTGGGATTTCACAAATCTCACCAAGAAAGCACAGTCCTTCGCTTCAGTTTCCCTACTCGGTGAATAAGAGGATAAGTCCTTGGCCAGGTGAGCAAAGTGCATACAGATCTGTCTCGTCACATTTATCATCCAGAGATCGGTGCCCAGGGTGAAGTTCACAATGAGGTGGCTATAGGTGAAGTCTACGATATAGGTCACGGCATATCCCCAGGGAGTATCCGATCTGAAACTCAATCGAGTGGGAAAGATACGCAGATAGGCGAACTTAGCTCCTTCACCTTGAAGGAAGTACATCAAATACGACTGGAGGAGGGGAGCGACCATCATCAAACTCATCACCAGGTAGTAGAAAGACAGAACATAACGCGTAGTACCCGACAGATAGTATCTGTTGACATCGTATCTCCTCCGCTTACCATCCTCCGAGGGATATAGATTCCTTAAATTATCATTCAGCAATCGCAATCTATTTCTGTAGTACAAAAAGTTGGCCATCTTCACCTCCGCACACAACATATAGAAGAAGTGCAGGGCATGCCTCATCATCCTGGAGGCATCTGCGCCATCGGACTCAAACTGCAGGAACCTCAGAGTCACGAAAAAAACGGAGTAGCAATTCGTGACCAAACAAAGTACAAAATAGCCGCGAAAGAGATTATAAGGCCACTTTTTTGAACTTTTTGTTTCCAAAATATCGTAGCCCACGGACGTGAATAATATGCTTCCCATAAATGTAAAGTCCTCGAAACTTCTTTGTTTCTCCTTCTTCAGTTTTTGAGTCTTCAACATTTTTGTATCTTGTAAAGCTCACTTCCGCGATCAAGATTATACTGATGGCTTTCCGTGGAAAGCTGTATATTATATATATACTTTCTACCCTATACCACCAATTACCTTATTTCTAATTCAATTGAATTTTCGTTTAAATAATTGATGTTATAATTTCTACGACGCAATTATTTTATTAGCTTTTCGAGGAAAGGTGTGAATTGTTTACAACTCATTTAGAAAGACTACTTCCTTTTTAACCCCTAAGTGTGGCCTGGACTTTTAAGAATTGTTAATATTGGTCATTAACTGCAAAGAAAGGGAACTTCATTTCAAATGAATTTTTGAATGGGATAACTTAATATTTTAATGTTTTCGAAAGGATATCGTTGAGCTGGTGCCATAGTATAACTCTTCTCTGTCGCACGGAACCCGCTTACTAATTATGCTCTACAAAAGGTATTTAATAAATATTCTATACTTAATATTTGTTATTTAACTTACCAAGTCTATTAGAGTTTGTCCATAAGGGGTGACCATATAGAAGATGTTCTCATATTCATATACATATTGTGAACAAATTGGCTGCAAAGTACCCCTTGTGCAAGCTGATAAGTATAATATTTAATTACTAATAATTATTGCAGGTAAAAGGTATCCATCCTACCTGGAAATTATTTGATGTCGTTTCATTAGAGCCGCCAAAAAAGCACAAATCGCTTCTCCTCTTACATTTGGGCATAAATTTTAATAAATTGAATATATGGCTAAAGTCTATAATACAATGATAACCTATAAAATAGTAGTGATTAATTATTCGATAATGCAGAAAAATCTATGTTTATTATTATTATTTTTTGTAATTAAAGTTGACGCGTGGCAAAGATGCGTAAATAGGAAAAGTCGAATTTCCCGCCACAAATTGAATTCAAAATGCTTAAAATAATGTAAAGACATCGAACATCGTACCCCCTTTCCCAATTTTTCCCCCGAAGATATACAAAATTCCTCAGATTATAGGTTTTAAATCACAATCTTTTTCGTTTGCCAATAAAAGTCACTAAAAAAAGTGAAGTGCCTGATGAATGATTTAAGAGGAACTTCATGCCACAGAAAATCATAACCCAATGTCTTAAGCAATATGTTGGCCATGTAAGTAAAACCGTGAAGTTATTTTGGGCCCCTTATGTTCCTCCGATACTTCCCACCAAAACCATTAAACAAAAGAAACTGGTTTGTGGCCATACCCTTGATTTAATACCAGTCAAAGGACGAAGGGGTTGGGTAGACTTTTGGTTCCTCAATTTCAAATGCTAAACAAATGAATAATTTATGTTCTAATTGTTTTGTCGCTCACGTGTTGGGCAATTTGTTATGTGAACCCACACCAAATGTCATTTGTGTCTCAGAGTGTGAGAATTTGATTTATTATAGTAGGGTTTGGTTTGCAGTTGATGCATTGCATTGGCGAAGTTAATCTAACATTATTCGTAATCCAATATTGTATTTAAATTAGCCACGAGCCGACATAAACGGAACCCACTCTTTCGTTCCATTGATTACATGTTAAGTCTGTTGTTTGACAATTTGTCAGGGCAACAAGTTTAGATACTTTGCTTGCTGCCAGAATGAATATTTAAATACTAAAGCTAAATAAATTCGGGCCAATTAATTAGACGACAAATATTCACCGCCTCATTTATGCAAATGAGCTAATAAAGATCTTTGGTCCGGGCGATGGGCAGATGGGTCTTATTTAACGCATTCCGCGATGAGCTGTGAGCTGTGGAATCGGAACCATAAAATATACGAATGGCCGATGTTTGGACATTTATGGGTCCAGTTGAGAGCAAAGCTGGGTTTTGTTTTGATTAGGCATCGAATTTGTGTAGTCTTTTAAGTTCAAGCAATCAGAATTGCTTACTGATCACAATTTGTTAGCCTCTCAGCTAGCCATTCGAATGCTAATTAAGGCCGTTAAATAAATACTATTCTCGTTTTAGAGCCAACATAAAAGGTTCCAATTAATAAAACAGAAACTCACCTAGCCGACACGTGACTCTTGTTGACTAGTGTAGACACAATTACATAGCTATTGTTGCACTCGTTGACTGCTGTCAAATCGCACGCGAAATGTGAAGGCCGACGATGCAATCGAGATGACTTCCCCTTTGGTCCACCACCCAGAGATCTTCCCTCCAACCCACAAACTCCATCTCCATCTCCAACTTCATTCATATTAATTCATGTGGCCGGGTCTCCGTCGCTCATTCATGCTTTATTCACCTCAATCTCTGATGGAAACAATAAATTAAATTCGACGCCGGCTACAGAATTATTAACTACGGGTATATAGAGAAATCATCAAGAAAAATTTAATTTTCTATGCAATTGAGCCACAGAGTATTAACCAATATATAACTGGGATTTGTATTGTTGTTTAAGTAGTAGAAATATATTCAAGAATCGGTCAAGTGGCTTCTCGAATTTCACTACTGAATATGGTCGGGAATTTGCATTTATATCTTCATATGGCCGAACACGAATAAACACTTAACGCCCCCCAGCTGCGTTTTGGCAACTCGGCTTTTTTGCTCGGCTCTTTAACATCTCAAAGATACTCGCTATCTTATTCATACAAAAGATGTGCAAATTATAATAAAATCCAATCTAAATTCTAAACGGAAATTGTCAAACTCTCCGCCCAAAAGTTGGCGATCGGCGATCGGCGATGACCGAATACAATGAATTTTATTGGCCGAAATTAGATGCTTATGCTAAATTGGCTAGTTAGGATTCAGAGTTGGTTATAAAACGATCTGCTTGGCCCAGAAGCTGTTACAGTTCTGTCGGACAGATCGGCGTTGAAAGTTGCCCTAACATCCAAATCAAAATGTCTTTGAAACTGGTAAATTTGAGTGAACCAACCCAAAAAAAAACCCATCCAGGAAGTGAAGTGATCTCTAATCCCATGTGTGCTTCCAGTTCTCGTGCCTGTTGGTCTTGGCAATGGCTGCCATCGCCTGTGAGGGACAGCCCCAGTACAATCCCTATCTGAGGAATCCCACCTACAGGGACCTGTACTACCGCAATCGGGATCTGTACAATCTGCGTCGCTACTACGATGGCTTCTACAAGAAGTACAATCCCTATATCGCAGCTGCCCAGGCCAGGATTGTGGAGCAAACCAATGATGTCAACTACGGTGCGGGTAACTATGCCTACACCTATGAGACGGAGAACGGCATCCATGGCGAGGAGAAGGGCGTTCCTGTGAACATTGGCAACCAGGAGCAGGAGGAACAGGTGGAAGGTGCCTACTCCTACATCAGTCCCGAGGGTCTGCGAGTGGGAGTCAAGTATCTGGCCGATGCCAACGGTTTCCGTCCAGTTATCACATGTGAGTATATAACAAATTAGCTACGAAGGATCGGTTTAATATTCCATAGAGATTAAAGGCAGAATTTATATAAGCTGAGAAAAAGGAATAGGATAAAGTGAAACCAGATGAAAGTCGATGTGGACAAGTATCTATTCATTATTCTTTAATACCATTCAAGTAGATGTATCTTTTATTTTCACTGCTCGGAATTTTGGAAGATTTTTTATTAGCTCTTCTTTAAATATTAAATAATATTGGGATACATCTGTCATTCTGAATAAAACCATTTTTATTTAAATAAATGGAAATCTCTGGAGCTAAAAATCTATTTAAGATACATCTTTCACTTTCACAAAAAAATCATTAAATGAGCAATCAGTAGAGCGAAGTGTGCAGCAAACTATATATTATTACATAGAAAGGAATATATTTCTAAAATATAATTAATTTCTATATTGAATACTTCTGTTATTTAAAATTTATATAAATATACTCGTATCTTTCAGATGACGGTGTGAACTCCGCCTTCTATGCCGGCCAACCTGCCCCAGCCAGTGTGGTAATAACTAAGCATTGAGTCAATACTGCTTCCTATTCATAGTTAGTTGAGTAAAAGAGTGTGTTCAGCCTTCTTAAATTAATATAAATAAAAATCACAAATACAAATACAAAATTAAACCAAATAGTTTTATTGAGTGCCTCTATAAGCTGTAGGCAGCCATTTTATCTTAACTTTATTGATTATTGCCTTTTAAGCTCAGAGAATAGTAAACGCCTCAAAAGCTTCTTCTATTTATTGTTCAGCTCAAAAGTGTGCTGTGAGTTGTACTAAAAATATACAATTAATATTATTTAAGTGAAGACTAAAAATAAAACGGATTAGAATAAGTTAATGAGTGGGGGGAAAGGGGTTTGATTGGTATAAGAAATATTCTGTTGCTGAGCTAATTGAAATGAATTTCTTTTTGTAATATTTATTCGAATCTTAAATATTACAAAAAAATATTCCAAGGCTAGCCATAAAACTAAGCCCCCAAAATTGGGTCAATTCCCCCTTATCGGGAATGTATATAGTATATACCCGTGCCAATTGAATTCGGAGCTCTCAGAACTCGTACTTCTGATTGGGACTTGTTTTGGTCTCGCCTTAGTCAATTTAGTCGCCTTAGTTCAACAAACCCATTATTTTTTAACGCCGCCCGTATATTATTGTATTGTATTGAAATTGTTAAATACAAATCGGCTAAATGTCAGACACTTTCATTATCAACTTTGAGGCCAAATATTTTCGATCATCTCAAGGGCCTTTGGAGATGATCTTCAAATTCTTGAGTGCGCAATTCTTGGTAGTTTATAACAAATATTTAGTTGGTTTTATTTCGATATACTCGTATCATATATAACAAATTAATTATCTTATGCATAGCGAGAGTTCGTTAGATAAATAAATACGAAATAACATAGGAGCGGACTATATATAGTAAATACGAATATTCTCCGCTTGCAATTAGCTGCTTTACATATTTCACCTTCAATTTCGGTTTTTTGTGCATTTTTTTGTGGTTTTGCGATGGCTTGTTATAGGGTTTGTCCGATGATCCGATGGTCACTCGGCAAATGCAAGGGGAATGGAGTTGGATGTGGGTGGGGGTGTGGGTGGGACTAGGACTGTTCTTGGGAGATTAGCGGTGCGGTGTGGCTGAGGATGAGGCCCTGGGCACTGGGCAGCTAGTGGACACCCTTGCGCTTGCGCTCCAGCGCCGCCTGCTCCTCCCGCTCCTCCTCCTCGGCCAGCTCAACCTCGTGCTGGAGCATGCGAATCTGATCGCCCAGCTCCTTGGGCATACGCTCCAGATGCATGGACTTGATCTGCGCCTTAATTTCCTTGGTCATGTGGTTGATGCGGAAGCCGCGATGATCGAACTGGGCTCCTCCCTGCGCCTTGTGCTGCTCCTCCACGTACTTGAGGGCGCGGGCAATGGCCTCGGGAATGGGCGTTGGGGTGGGAATGTGATCGCCCTCGGGCATGAAGCCACCATCATTGGAAGCATAGTTCACCCGGTACAGTTTGCCATCATCGCCGGTGTACTCATAGTAGCCCTTGGCATGAGTGCCGCCAGTGTGATGAAGCTTGGCCTGCTCCTCGCCGTAGATGCCGTTCTCGGTCAGGAAACTGAGGAAAAGAGGAAAATTATTTCAATTAGTTGAAGATCTTGAAAATAAGAAGTTGACCAACTTACGCATGATCGTATTTGTCCTTCTTGCGGATCTCCTCCTGATGCAGGATCTTATGGCGACCCTCGTCGTCATAGTTGAACAGAATATTCCTGGGCGTGGTCGTGGTCGTAGTGGTTGTGGTCGTCGTCCTCTTGGTGGTAGTGGTGGGTTTCTTCGTGGTCGTGCTCTGCGATGGTTGGTTGTGGTTGTTGTCATTCAATCATTCATTCAATCATGAATTTGGCGTGTTTTTTGTGTGGTTTTCATGCGAGAGTGTGTTGGTTTTTGTTCGGGGGGTGGGGGAAGGGTACGGGTTCGGGTTCGGGGGTCATGCAGGATACCGAATGCAGGATGTTCATGTAGCGCAAAATGTTTTTGGTTTAATTGCGGAGCCGAAAAACGTTCGTTATGGAAGTTGGGGATTTTGATTTTTGGGGGTGGGGTGGGGGAAGTTCTCGGTGGTTGCCA
Organism: Drosophila setifemur; assembly: GCA_021224005.1. Taxonomy (NCBI): domain Eukaryota; kingdom Metazoa; phylum Arthropoda; class Insecta; order Diptera; family Drosophilidae; genus Drosophila; species Drosophila setifemur. The sequence continues at coordinate 10,699,903 of JAJJHY010005742.1, forward strand.
TGGAAGTCGGAATTCGGAATTCGGGGGGATCTTTGAGGTATCTTAGTACTGGATGCTCGGTTGGTGATGGGTTTGCGGTTCATGATCGGGAAAGCCGTACTCCAAGCGGATTTCTGGTACAATAAACTCGGCGTTACTTACTGTGTACAGGTCGTGGCTGCAAATTTACATTTAAAATATGTTTAATTATAAATAATTATATTTAAATTATTTAGTTTACTTACTTGTAGGGCCTGCCATCATGGACATAGGGAAGATTGAGGCCAGCATAAGGTCCATAGCCGCCATCATAGGGATTTGGAATGTGGTGATACTTTCCAAGCTCCCGATGATCATCAACATGCATATAGGGCTGCACGGAATGACGATAGGTACCTTTTGGGTGAAAGTGAATCCTCTGTTAGTGGGTTATCCGGGAACCAAATGATATATTTCATAGGGTGAGTGTTTTGTGAAACTATTCTGCCTTCACATATTTACAGAATCAGTTAGTTTATGTACAAAAATTTGCAGTTGATTAAGAACATTTTTGAATTTAGAGTTAAACCAAGTTTTTAAACCGAAAGAACCAAAAGGGAATTCATCTGCTTTTTGTGTGGAATGATATGTATATCTGATTGTGGGAGTGTGTCGAGAATGAAGAACAGGATGAATTACTTCCTATACTCTTGGTGATTTACCTAAACTTTCCTGCGAACCACTCCGGCCTATAAGAAATCGAATGTTTAATATCAAGGTGCTAAAATAAGAAGTATCTTTGGGTTAGTGTTTGGAGCTCAGCTCAAGGCTTGAATACTGAATTTAAAAGATATATTTTTTTTTAATTTGTTAATTTCAACCGGCAGCCTTGAGCTTGAACTTACTAGGGAGTCAACAGAGTATTTGATATATGTAAAAGTGTTATCGATGCGATCGAGTATTCACATGCCCCGTGGTTCTGATACAAATATACAATGTATTAACAATTGTTAGTAGCTGTGGGCAAGTCGGGGCTTGCTGTTGGTTTAATATTTTTTTGATTTGTTTTTTTTTTGTTTCCCATTTCACAAGGGTTAGTGGGCGGCAGCGGCAGCGGTATCGACATGCAGTCAGTGGGCGTGGCAGTAGGCACGTTATCTTAGACTGGATTCACTAAAATACCTGCGTTGTCAGAGGTCGGATGGTACCGTCCATCATCTTGGGCGCGATATTTCCCGTCGTTAGAACCGTTCTGCTGTGGAACCGTATACTTGCCATTTTCATCGGGTACGGGACTGGTGTGGCAGACAGCAAAGAGGGCCTGCGTGGGAGGAGGATTCATTATATATTTCATATTCAACTCATTTGCATAATCCAATTAAATGCGACAGGAAGTGGCCGCCAAAAAAAAAGAGCTGCTCACAGTTGAACGTACTCTGCGCCTAAGTTTGAAATGTATCTGCGGATGCTACTAATGATTAAATGTTTGCTGGAAGGTGAGATCGGCGCCTGAATCAGATACACAAAAAAAAGTGCCAAGATCAAGATCGAAATCAAGACATGAGATTAATTTAGACACCGAAAAATAATATTAAACTTTTGCCTCTTTAGTTATTTTGAAAAAAATGGTATCCACAAATTATTTCTTCCAGTGTGGTTTGTCATTTAGGTTTCACTTGCAGGCACAACACTTGGCAACACTTTTGAACACTTCTAAGGATCCACATCCTTCGGCTACTCACCACGACCAGGGTGAAGCTCATCACGGATTTGGTGAACATATTTTTAGTTTGTTTGTGAGTTCGGCTATCCTTTTGGGTAAATATCCTCGGGTTTTTTGCTGACTGGCTGGGTAATCCTGCTCTGAAGGCGATTGCAACAGGAATGTTTGGTTTCCGTTCAAGTACACCAGATTTATATAGAAATATGCCAGGTTCGCCGGGGCAGCGCTGCTCCCAACGCATCGCAGCGCCTAAAATTCTCAGAGAGAAGATCGCCTCAGATTTGTCGGTGCGGTGCGGTTCGGATCGGTTCAGTTCAATGGAACCCAACAATAACAACAACAACAATACATATACATATCTCTTGGCGAGAGATACTCGGAGCTGCTCCCTTTTGGTTTTTTAGACAGATGATGATGAGTAGTCGAGATCTTCTTCTTGTCTCACCTTTTTGCTTAATTTTTGCTCTTTTCCTCTCCCGAACTTTAATCGCTCTCAGAAACAATAATTTATATACCGAATCAATGTCACAAATAAACGTAATTACATATATAATCAATTAAACAATTTGTTTTAATTGGCAAATGTCGCTTTATCGAGTTTATTGATCCACATTGATCTCGTGGACACTAGGGATATGATGGGACTTTTGATGACACATCATCCTCCGTGTTTACACCAGTTTTGGAACAGAATTCCCCACATATTAATTGGAGCATTGTCATCGATATTCTAGTGAACAATGAGAGCGCATCAATTTTTGGAAACCATTTTAATTCGCTGATAATTGAAGGTGATGTTCGGGTCAGACGTCACCAAGTCAAGATTAAAATATAGTATTTACTTCGATGTTTGGTTTACTAAATTGTTTATTTCGTTTGTTTACTCCAACATTAAATGGGAAAAACATAGGCTTAAAACATTAAAACGAATAAGATTCTTCAGCTTAATAAAAGGGAAATAAATGAGAAATAAATGAGAAATAAACAAGGGTCGCCCTGTCGTATACTTGATCTTCGATTTTATTGCTGGGATCGCAAAACTCCAAGAACAAATCTATATATTTACAACTTCCCCAATCCCTAAACGGTGCCCGTTAACTTCACAGCTGGAATCCGAAGTCAACTAGTGGCAACCGATGACAACATCGCATCGCAGATACATATCCCAACTACCTGGAGGCACTCGGAAGCGCCATAAAAGTGCCGTAATGAAATCATAAATAACGCGCCAGCGGAAATACGACAAAAAACTGCACATACTCGTACCATAAAAAATGAAATTAAATAAAATAAGAAACAATTCAGACAATGCGCACGCCTGCCGCAATGCGGAATGCATTAATATTGAAGCGGATCATGGAGCATGGAGATCGCGATGGAGATGGAGATCGCGATGAGGATGGAGCAGGGTCTGAGGTTGGGTTTCGGTGCTCACAGCATACGTACATACTCGTACATACATATATGTACGGGGTACATATAACCGGAATCGAATTGAGACGGCAGAAGAAAAATGCTGACAAAAATGAATTTAATCGTTTGTAGCAAACGTTGACACCGAGGCGCTGACAGTGACAGCTTGGGGATCGGCCCGGAATGCGTCCTTAACGGTTTTAGCGTCTGAAGATTAAGCCAAGATTATAGTGCTACAAAAAGCATTAACATCAATCTGACCTTTCATTTAAATAAATAAAGGCGATGTGTTATATGGTATGTGTTGCACTTCTATTCGATCATTCGTCTGCTTTTAATAATTAAAAAGTTACTATTCATTTGTTTGACTATCAATTCTTATGTCATATTTGGGATATTTGTGACATTATTCTTATTTTTAATAACAAAATAATATAAAAGTCAACAATAGCTGACCAATTTGTATCATTGTGGAATTATGTAATTTTGATAACATTTTTTTTAAACAATTTTTGGAATGAATACAAATTTTAATACAGCTGTTAACAAACTAATAGTACTAAAAATCATGTCTATCAATAATGCAGAAAAAACTTTGTTAATATTTATTTATTTCCTCAAACTTTTTCATTTAAAAAAAAACATTATTAAGAATTAAGAATTTATAGACAAAAGTCGGCGACCTAATGTAATAAAGATGCCTAACAGCAATTATTATGACATTATAAAATAACTGCTTTCGTAAAATAATATTAAAAACAGTATAGAATGAAAATTTCTTCGTCAATTATGAGATTTCAAAGCGCTTTAGGTTATATTTTAAATTAATTTTTAAACGAAGAAGTGACTATTTCTATAATTTTGAGAAGGGCATTTTGGTTATAATTAAAAACTATTTAAAAAAATATTTTAATTATAACCAAAATGCTCTTGTCAAAATGTATGTATTTACGTATGTATTTGTATAAGACTTTTGTTTTTAATTATTTTAATCATTATCTAATATTGTATTTTTTTATAAAAAAATAAGTATAAAGCAATAAAATTCTATTAACATAGTTATTTTTTGCATTATCGAAGAACTCGATTTGTCACTCTCGTTATTTAGCTGTAAGTATAAATTATTTTTAAATCAATTTAAATATAAATTATTCATATTACTATTTTAAATAGCACATTCATAAAAAATTATAATTATAATTCCCAAAAATTGTAGTTGTCATGAAAAGTTATTAGTTTGCATTGTCACCAGAAGATGCTTCTCTGTGTATTAGCCCGCGGCGAAAGATAATCACCGCACATTGTTGGGATTGTGCCGGCTTCACCGATTAATAATAACCCTCCACATAAACTGAGATTAAGAGCCCGTTGCTTCGGTTGTTGCGTATCCAAGCACCGGCATCGGATGCTGGGATGCTGGATGCCGAGTGCCCAGTGCCGAGTGCCAAGTATCGATACCGCGTCACAGTCACTGCACTCCAAAGGTCGTACGCTGAACCCAGATCTGGATGCCGAGGAGAAGAGAAGATCGCGATGCAGGGTGCAGATCACCCGAAGCTGATTTTTCTGAGTGTGAATCACGGCGCGTGCTGTTTTTGTTGTGCGGTTTCTGGCTTTCGATTTCGGCGATTTTGGCGATATCTATATGGGGGCATTCATAAAAGTCACAAATACTTAATAAATATTTAAATGCGATGACTTTTTAATCAATTACAAGTTCGATTTGTGATGATCAGACGTTTGACATCAGCTTGATTTGTATATATATATATATACAAACCAGATATCCGATCTTCACACCGCAGGAGTGCTGCTGGTTTTATTTTATTGTACCAATGCGAAATATAGATACATATTTTTGGGTGCCCGGGATTCGGCATTGACCCTGAGTCACATGCTGACCAATCCTCGTGCTTTCTTCGATGTGTCACTAGCATATGGATGGCCCAGGTTAGATGCTAATCCCCGGAGCCGGTCAAGTATTTACGATCCATATCCAATGTCAGAACGAGTTTGTTTGGGTTTTATTTGGTATCGGTGTTTTTTTTTTTATTTTATTTTATTTTATTTTATTGACAAGGCTTCACCCCTGATTCTTTAATCTGCTTAAAGCCTAGATTTGCAGCCTAGAGAGCTCCAGGAAGTGTTAAATATTAACACGCAAACACACCCCGAAAAGTGTCGCCAACTAGACGGGAAGAAGGAGTTTCCCAACGAAGATCAGCAGCAAGATCAGCCGGAGGTCGAGTATCGGAGAGCTGGATGAATTGCACAGCGATCCGGTGCAGTAACAGTAGAGAATAGTGTCCAGCCGGGAACAGCCCTCCTGGTAAAGATCCGGATCCACAACAAATCCCTCCACCCACTTCCGTTTGACCAGGTTCATTGTGGGCTTCACCTGCCGGGCACAATCCCGCAGCGTCTTGTGCCACTCTTTGCCATCGAGCAGGTTTTTCGTGATCACCGTTGTGGTGCACATCGTTGAGTTACCACATTCCACAATCTTTCCATATGGATTCCGGTTACTTCCGCACGATATATCCGACTCACTGCACTGGTAGCAACGGAGCGGAGCATCGCCATGCGCCAGTCCGACTCCGACTGCGATCAGTCCGACCACACTGAGCCAGCTGAGAGCGATCTTAGTTCCGTTGCCCATGATATCCGGACGCAGACTAGCCAGAGCATTTCCGAAGTTGAAGGAGCTCGATAAGTGGTCTCGCATTCATTGAGCTGTGGGGCAATCCGCATGTGTCACTCCGCATGGCATGGAACCCTTCTGCTGGCGAAATCCACTGACGCTGACGATATCCGACGAGTTTATCTCAACCGGCAGTCTTTTCCCCATGTCGATGTCGATGTCGTTGTGGTTGTGGTTTTGTTTTTTAATTTTTTTTTAGAGGGCGTACGCGTATCTTTAAGTGCTGCGAATTAGAGCATTATGCTAGTGGAGCATGTTTTGTAATTGCCAGCGATAATTTACCCAATCTCGAGGGCAGCGCAGCCCTGATCTTTGGTACTCTATGCTAGTAAAAACTAAAACAAGAGATTACAAAGAATGTGTTTTTCTTATACTTTAATTGATAAAAATACCCATATAAATTTGTATTTTTAACTGCTATTTTAACCACCTTAACCTTCAGTATATTTAAAAATGTATATAACACGTAATTAGCTCATTTCCTTGGGATTCCTGATTCCGTTCGAGGGGGATCTCTCCACCCGGCTCCACATATGATTTATGCGTATTTTCACCTCCTAATTCCTTTGACAATCTTTAGCATTTAGCGCAAAACAAATGAATTCTTTATAGGCTGTGCATTCTGACAATTTCCATAAATTAGTCTCATTTTTGGCGTGGGCTCCAGTACAATTTTTCTTCTCTGAAATTTTTATTATTATTTTTTAATTTGGTTCTGAATTGTGTTTACCCGGTTTTGTTTAATGAAATCATTTGCTCTTCTTTTGGGATTAATTAGTACAGTGTGAGCGGAGTCAGTCAGCGAATAAATCAGCGTGCACGACTATAAATATTGGTAACTGCTGAAGCCAGTTTAGCCACCGAATGCCAAAATAGATGGATCGCTTTCTGGTAGCACAGGGCGCATTCACATTTTAATCGGCCCCATTAAATACCAGCGATTTGTGCCATTAATTGTTTCATTCGTGGCATTTGTTTCACCCAACGAATTCATTTACAAAACGACATTTTGCAGGGCAGGAATCTAAAACAAAAACACAGAGCACAAAACCGAATGACAAACTGCAATTGGATCAGTGTCCAAAACAATGAAACAAATTACCAGGCACAATGAGTCGTAATTAGATCCGAGGCAGCTGAATGAGTGTATATGGTATCTGGTACTTGACATCTGAAATCCCGATCCAGCACCTGGACTCGGGGACTGGGAACCGATCAGGGTTCAAAGCTCCGAGGGATATATGTAGAGATCCCTCCCGCAGAAGGTGTTAAATAAAATAAATTTCGAAAGCATTTTTATACCCTTGCAGAGGGTATTATAATTTTGACCAGAAGTTTGCAACGCAGTGAAGGAGACATTTCCGACCCTATAAAGTATATATATTCTTGATCAGCATCACCAGCCGAGTCGATCTAGCCATGTCCGTCTGTCCGTCTGTCCGTCTGTCCGTCTGTCTGTCTGTCCGTCTGTCGGTTGCTATGTAAACTAGTCTCTCAGTTTTAAAGCTATCGGACTGAAACTTTGCACCAACCCTTCAATCTGTTGCAGGTAGTATATAAGTCGGAACGGCCGGAATCGGAACACTACATCACATAGCTGCCATAGGAACGATTGGGAAAAAGTGCCATAAATTCGCTATTTTTCAAGATAATTTATTTATTTTTTAGGAAACTTGTTTAAATGACTAATTTTACTTATCCTGAAAGTTTCATTAAAATCGGAAAACTACATCCTATAGCTGGCATGGGAACGATGTGAGAAAATGGGTCAACGAGCATAACTCTGGTGTTGTTCAAGACAATTAATTCATTCTTGAGAAATACAGTTTTCATAGGACTTAATGCCGTTTTAGAAAATTAAAAACCAAAAATCGGATCACTAGATCCTATAGCTGCCGTACAAACAATCAAACGGTTTGAAAGCAACTAGTCTGCAAGGGTATTCTAAGCTTCGGGTACCGAAGCTAGCTTTCCTTTCTTGTTTTTTTTGGATTTCACCAAAAGTAAGATGAATATGAAATAAATTTTATGAACATGGAAAAATCACATATAAATAAATTTCCAGCCTGACAAGTGCGAAAAAGAGAAATGATTTTTATATTTCACCTGGGTAACCCAGGGTGATCTCATCGCAATGGAATTCCGATTCCACAGAACTCCCTAGTCCCTTAGTTAAATCGAATTATCGTTAAATATTTTACTGTAGGCGCCGTCTGCTGGTAACCACAGGTAGATATGGTACATATATATAAGTCTGCGACTAAATTCAATTTATATAACCACATTGTTGCCAATTGTCAGCTGTAAGTGGTGATTATTTGAGCACTCCCATTAATTGTCCACCGAAGGACGTTGCGTTTTTAGGGGAGGAGGAGGAGGAGGAGGCGGGGTTGGAGATATATGGATATAAAGGCGTACAATTTGCGAGATTAATTAATTGCTTGCAAAACACCAAATTACGCATCCCACTGCCAGGGGCAGTCTCACTCTTTATTTATTTCAGACGAATAATTTAAAATCGCGGCGAACAATTCGAGTTTTCACAAACCAGACCTATCCAGGAGGGAGGAAGGGAGGATGGGAGGAGGCGGGCTGGAGAGGGAACCTGTTGACTTATCAACAAGTCGCAATTACAATAGAATCTATAATCGATCCAATGAATGTTGTGAAAAAGTTTCTTCACCCCATGAATCATTAGGATCGCTGGAGAACTTCTCGCCTTCTTACTTCCTAGCCATGATCAAATAATCCAAATATGCGCAAGGTTCAAGTCTGGTTGCTCGATAGGCGGAAATCTTGTTTGGGGGCGTGGCAGGTTTCCATATCTCACACTGCGTGAACCTTCTACCTTTTGGAGTTTGAGGTGTTTTGAGTACCCAAATCATCGGCGCCGACCAATTGATTAATGAATCTCAAATGGAATCCATTGACCGAATTGCCAGCTTGATTGATTGACGGCTATTATTGTTATTAATGCTCATTAAAACAAAACGGGCGTTCCATTGTCATGATGCGTTTTAAATTTGATTTAAACGACACTAATTACCTTTGATCCTATTGGATTTGCTGAAATGTAAACAAATTGAAGCTACTCTGACCAATCGATCATCGATGAATGGAGCAGTTGAATGGATTTTGGTGGGGATTCTAATGGAATTCTGAAATGGAACTCGGATAAAAAAAATGTTATATGAAAGTTGAATGATTCAGGAATGAAGAAGTAAATAGGTTAATGGTGGTCATTGAATGAACTGAATTTCGCAAAATGTTGTAACTATTAATTCTTTTTTTTTAAGATTTCAAGAAGCTTGCACTTTGATTGAGTCATAAATCAGTAATTAAATATGAACTCCTAATGGTTTCCATAAATATTTAAATATATAGCCAATTTAATTTATATTAATTTAATAAAGATACAACTTTTGATGGACATGACACCTGAACATGAAATCTAAGAGATGTACCCCGGTCGCCTCCAATTTGAATCCGACTTGCCCTGCTTGCCTCTCAGAAAGGTTAAAAGCGAAACCGCTGCTGCCAATGCAAACGAGTTGCCAACAAAGTGGTTTCTCAATGGCTTGTTAGTATGCAAAGAATTTTCCACACGCCCCATTGTCCGGATGAGCTGCTATTGACTCACCTGCCACCGAATCCCGCCCATATTTAAACCAATTAAACGATCTTGTCTGGGTCATAAAGCTTTTGAATTATTATCATAACGGATGAAAACTAAAATGGCCAGCAGATGCCTTGGAGTGGAATCAGATGTAATCTAGTAGTCGACATGGACACACGTTTTCTGGTAGCCGTAGCTCTAATAGGTCTGGCCTCAACCCGATCCCTGGCCGAGGATCAAGTGCCGGCCACAACGCGACCCAAGCCCGGCAAATATGTCCCGGAGTTGCATGGTTCCACGGGTTTCTACGTTCCGGACTTAAGCGGGAAGTACAGACATGACCCCCGACCCTACGACGGCGGTTACGGGGATCGTGGTGAACCCTACTCCAACAATCTGAGAGGCATTTTCCGTCAGGTAGGGGAGCAGCTGGATGCCCAGACCCAGGCAGCCTATGATAACCTTCTCCTGGGTCCACGGGATCATCTTCGCTTCATGATCGACTTCAACTACAATGGCACCGGTTGGCAAATCATCGAGTTCCATTGGGTGCGCGATGGTGATGAAACCCATCCCGATTCCAAGCAGTACAGCTATGTGAATGAGAACAAACTGTGGGACGCGGATCAACTGGAACAGTCCTATGAATATGAAAGGCCGGCAGAGGATTGCGAGGCCAACTGTCAGCCGGAAACCCCTACATATGATCCAGTTCAGGAGCAGCCAGATCCTGTCCAAGAATCAGTTCCAGAGCAGGCTCAGCCAGAGCAGGAGCAGCAGCCCACAACAAACATCAATCCAGAGAAGGATGTAAGTTTTAATTAAATGGTTCTCGTAGATTTCCCTTTTAAAACTTATTTGTATCTTTCCTGCAGTCTGCCAAGATTCATGACACCATCAATGAGGTCCTGGAGTACATACAACAGCAGATCCTTCCAACGCTAAGCAAAAACACGAATTAAACAATGATCTTGAATGAAATCTTCTAAAATTAGTTTATAATTTAATATTACAAAACAATAAAAACGTTTGGAAACTAATTGATCTTGGATTTTTTTAGTAATTTAAAATATTAATAAGGAACGAAAAAAAAGGCAGAAACTAAATTTTCCTAAAAAATAAATAAAATAAAGTTCAGCAATTTGGCTAAGCACCTTTAAGTACGGCTTAAGTAATAACAATTAAGTAATAAGTAATAAAAATTAAGCAAAAACAACTATCTCTCAATTCTTTATTAACATCAACGATGGCCTTAAAAATCCAACATTTTAATTAACAATTTACTTCTTCGTCTTGGCATTGGCTTCCAGGAAAGCCAACAACTTGGCCACATAGGGCGGAGGGGGAGGGGCCGTGGGTAGATGAGCGGCACTGGGCACAAAACCATTATCATCCGCTATATAGTCGACCCGGTAAAGGATGCCATCGTCACCGGTGTACTCGTAGAAGCCCTTGGAGCGCAGACCATCCTCCTCGGCAAGTTTTTCGATGCGTCCATTTTCCTCCGCCAGAATGCCGTTCTCCGTTTCATAGCTGGAAATAGGGATCTAGTTAGGAACTCCTTGCATGGAGAGAATTACACCCACAGATAGTGATAGCCATCCTGCTCCACATCATCCTCCTGCCGGATGATGGCCCAGCCATTGCCACCTTCGCCTGTGCCCCGACCCTTGGGCAAATTGGCGGTCGGATCGGGCACTGCCGGTGGTGGTGGGGTTTTGGGTCGCGGCAGGGCTCTAATTGTGGGTCGAGGACCAGCAGCAGCAGCTGCTCGACCACCTCCTGCCCCAGAGCCAGAGCCACCGCCACCGCCGGCGCCACCACCTCCGGAGCCCCGGTTCTTGTCACCCACATAGCGGCCGGCGTCGCCGCTGTAATCCCCGCCAGGACGATTGTCATGCTGGTACTTATTATCCTGATGGACATAGCGTCCATCATTGCCGCCGGAGTATCTGCCATCGCCTCCGCCACGATAGCGACCATCACCGCCGCCACGATAGCGTCCGTCTCCGGCATTCGCCTTCGTGGGCGGAGGACGATATCGCCCATCGCTCTGGGCCACCACAAAAGCCACATAGGCCAAAAGAAGAGTTATCTGCAAGAGGGTATAGTGTCCAATCCATGTGCTCCTATTTTACCGCACCGACTCACCGTTACACGCAGCCACATCGTTGAAGACGAGCAATGAGAGAATCCAGCCGACGGATACCAGCTTTATATCTTTCGGATACCCCATCCGCCCACTAGTAGCAGCTAGTATCTAGGTTCTCCGAGTGTTTCGGTGTGTCTAATTACTACTGCTCCGACCGGTGACTGGATCAATTAAGCGTCTTGGTTTACGATGCGATTAGTTTATAATTTGTTGGAAAGCAACTCTCCGATGCACTCGCTCCGCAGGTGACGCCACTTAATGAAGATGAATGGGCGGACTTCAAGAGTTGCTTTGACATTTCTTGGCGGTGCCTTGAAGATATATTTGGACATCGGGCAGCAGGCTTCCAGAAGATATGCATCTTTAGACCAAAGAAGACCAAATGCATATTTGCCACGAACCGCCTGAAAATATGCAATGTTTTATTTGCTTTTGAGGTAAACGAATGTCTCAATAAATATATAAAATATAAACATTTTAACATTTAAAAATACAAATCATTTTGGAACATTATGTACTTTTTCGCTATTCCTCAAATTCCTCAATCCCCAACAAAATGAAAACATAATATTGAGGGAATAAATAAGTCAGGAAACATACACGAGAATCACTGATCAAAACCATTTCTCCTGAATTGCAATTGCAATTGTAAACTTATTTATATATTTTATATTATTTATTGCAATCTTTTGGCAATACAGATTATTATACCCTGTATTTATTGAACAAGTTTTAAATTTAACACACCTAAAATATGGTCAAGGTAACTAGAAACGGATTTCAAAGATAAAAACAGCTAGAGACACCAAACTTTTAAATTTTTTGGGGTTTGTTATGTTTCTGGGCAGATGTAGTTTGGGCATTTATCTTTTAAGAGAAAACCTCCAAAATAGTGTATTATTATTACTTTTTAGGTCGGCTACAAATTTTGTACGTAATTTTATGAAAGAACTAATTTTTAATGCGAATTATTTTGTGAATGATGGTGCTTAGATACATGCAAAAAAATCGGAAAACTGTAATGTTACAGGGTATTGCCAATCGGCCAAATTCTACTGTAATAAGCTATTTTCTTTTAACTCATAAATAATAAAAAATGGTTAAACACTATACCACTAAATCATGAGTTTAGCAATTTCGAGCAACAAATAATTTAAAGTTAAAATTAGTTAATTAAAAGTTTCAAAGTAAAACTGTATTTATTTGTCAAGTTTTGATTGCATCTTTTCGACACATTAATAGATGTATATTAAAATTAGAAAAATTAGTTATGATCACAATTAAATTTCAAAATCATTCATAAACACCACATAAATTGATTTGCACGATTCAAGAATCTTCGATCAGCACTTCGATTAGTAAAACAATTTATTGATTGACTTGCTAGCGCCAGGTTGGAATGGCATTTATTGGACTTCAAAAGCAATGAAAAGCTTTTCCACATTTGTTGTTGTATGGCCAGTATTTATTTACTATTCACACACGATTTGTAAGTGAATAGAACCAGGTAATGGAAGGGGGATAACAAAAGCGGTCTTGGAGAGGGCCTAGCCCAGTCGCCGGTTGTTGAACCCACCGCTGGGCTGCTCTGCCGGTGGAGGAGGCGCCGTGGCCAGGTAGTCCAGAGCCTTCTGAATCGCCGGTGGAATGGGTGGTGGAGTGGGCAGGTGGGCGCCCACCGGCTGAAAGCCATTCTCATCCGCAATGTAGGTTATCGAGATCGGTCCTTCGGGAGACATGTAGGAGTAGGAGCCCTGTGCGACCTTTTTCGATGAATGGAAAAGAGCAGACCAGACCAGATGCAAATGCAAGTTAGTAAAGGTACATTTAGCAAATTGGTTTCTGGCAAATGCCAAGCAGCGAGGGCACGATTTTGCCCAGCCCATCCTACTAACCTGCCCCTCCTGGTCGGTGCCGGGGTTCTTGAGATAGCCCTGCTCCTCGACTTGGATGCCGTTGCCCGTCTCGTAGGAGTACTTGTAGGAGCCATCGAAGTTGACCTCCTGATCCTGTCTGATGATGGGAATTTGCTCTCCTCCTTGGGGCCTGGCCTGGGCCAGGCTGAGCAGCATCGCTGCGACGACTATCACCTGCAAGATGATCCTATTTCGATCCACATCCACAAAGGTAACTTTATCCATCTTACTGCAAATTGCATTCTGCTGTATATCCTGGTAGATCCTTTCTGGGCGTCTGCACCGAGTTCGTCTCGATCCGTTACTGTGGCCAGCTAAGGCGTCTGTTTGCATATTTATACCAAATGCCCAAACGTGGCCTGAACTTTACAGTTGCCATCCCAGCACCCTCACAGATGCAGATACAACACAGATACGGATTCGGTGAAGGCAGCTGAAGATTTACGAGTCGAGGGGCTAGCATTTTGAAGACGCTCAGATCGGAAGCCAAAACCAAATCCGAAGCCGACGCCGAAGCCAGAGTCAGAGCCACAACCTGGCCGGTGGCACTCAGATCTCTGATGAAATCTTCTCATGGAGCGTTCATGAACCGAATCCACCCACAAGAACACGACCCCACAGATCAGTGTTTACTGCCGTTGCTGCAATTTGTCGAATGAGTTGTAGACATGACAACCTGTCGATGCCACAGTGAAGCTCGAAGAGATGGATATATCTGCTATGGTATTTAATATTTATTTTAGTTCCGTTTTTTGTTTAATAGGTGATCGGAAATGGTCTTAAAAAAATATACTATTATTTAATTCATAATTTTATTATGTCTGATATTGATTGTTAAAAAATGAACTTAAATAAATAATTTGTATGCCTCCTAAAAAAGGTAAGCCATAAAATTTAATACTAAAAAAATAGTATTATAACCCATAATTGAAATGATTCCCTAAAGACACAAAGATAAATTAATTTTATATATTAGTGGCAGAAATATTTTTAAGTGTTCATTAAAAATAAAATAGATTCATAATACTTTTTTTTGTTGCCAAGCATTTAAATATACGCATTGCATAATTTTTAATGTTCTCGGCTTGTCTACTGAACGGATAATACTTTGTAAATAGAAAAGAAGTTCCCGAACGATTTTTATTAGAAGCATTACATATATCTTTAAATATTAATAATTAATTAGTTTCATTAATTCTTTGGTATGCATAATATTGTTATTTTGTTGGTAAGCACTCAAATATATTGCTTAATATTTAATGGTTTCGGCTTATCTATTGAACTGATAATATTTTGTAAATTAAGAAAATCATTTCCAAGTGATGTTTATTAACATAATATATATTTTTTTAAATAAACAAATTAAATAGATTCATTAATACTTTGGTATTTATAATACTATTAATTTGTTGCCAAGCATTAAAAAAAATGAATTAATTTTTTATGGTTTCGGCTTGACTATAAAAAGAAGTTCCCAAATCGATTTTTATTAGTTATATTAATATACCAACCCACCTGTACTGTGGTGGGGCGGTGTTGTCCCGATCATCTCGAGTCGTGTTGTACATGGCCAGCTGGTGGCATTCATAGCTCTTCCTCTGCAACCTGCTGCTGCATTCCTACAACAATTTGTCGGCCTGGTCATTAGACATTTACTTCGAATGCCATTCGGGGGCCGCATTTAGATGATCATCACGACGGTGATTATGACTGCCACCTGACCATGATCATGTCTAGCTGACGGGCTCACCGACTGACTCCCAACACCCTGACTGACTCACTGACTGACTGACTGACTGAATCACCTCACCAACTCCCCGACTGTCCAACTGCCCAACTGACTTACTGACTTACTGCCTGAGTGATTGTTGCAAGTGCCGCTTGACCTTTGTGGCAGGCGGGCAGATGTTTGCCGTTAGGTTGTTGTTGGGGAACAGGTCCGACCGAAAGGCGGTAATAAACGCCACTTGAGCAAATGTCAATTAACCCGAAAAAGATACAGATACCGATACGACAGCAGAACCATGCTACGTGAGATTCTCTGCTGGATTAGCGGGAATAGATATTGAAAAGGCGGTTTGAGTTTGTTTTTAGGGTTTTTTGATTTTTGTGTTTTTATTTTTTTGTTGGGCTAAACAAGTGAAAGTGGATTCGTTCGTTCTGTGGCGGCATCGTGGATCGGAGTGGCGGCAGCTCTATCCGGACTTCTTGTTGAACAGCAGGGAGAGGAGCTGCTGCTTGAAGGGCTTCACGGTTGTGGTGTCGGTGGTGATGGTGGTGGTGGTTGGAGTACTGGTAGGCGTTGTTGTGTACGTATAGGTATCGGTCGAGGGCGATGAGGGCGTGGTTGGTGTGGAAGTAGGCGTGGTCGGCGTGGCAGCATTGGCGATGGCCAGAACGACAGCGAAGACGAGGACAACGAAGAACTTCATGTTTACTGATTGGTTTTGGCCTTTTTTTGTAGCTGTTGCTTGTGGGTGGATGAGCTGCTGAACTCGGAGTGTGTCTATCGGTGGACCGGGGTTCACTATTTATGCGGAAACTGCTCCCAGCATCCGCCCCACGATCCCGCGCACAGGTGTGCCGGTGTTTGCACATATGTTTCTGCTCCCTGTTTGGACAGTCCTCCTCCACCAGTTTCAGTTTCAGTTGCAGCTCCAGTTACAGCTTCAGATACAGCTTCAGTTGTAGTTCTAGTTCTAGATACATTTCCCCAATTTGTTTACCTAGCGGCATTGTGACATGCTGCTTCCAATGTTTAACCAACTTACATTTCCCCCAAAAAGTATGAACCCCTTCAAATTTTTGGGAGTGTCAATGACTTAATGGTAATTTTATATGCTCTTACAAATATCCAACGTTAATTCATAAATTCCTAGAATATATGGCGTTCATAACTACTGGGCCACTCCATGGCGAAGGCATAGTCCGGCATGGTGGACAGGAATTGCTGGGACAGAGCATCCCTATATGCTTTTGTGCTGAAATGATGACCGGACACGCCCAGCTGAAAAACGGGTTCCTCAAAGTTTCCATCGTCCTTCTAAAAGTTAAAGATACAATAAATAGAGAATCTAGATACAGTATCCCATAGAATACCCACCGAAAACTCCACATAAAACTCAAATGGTGTACTGTCAATGCCGTAGGTTAACAATACATTCAATGGGGGCCTGTAATCGGAGGGGCTATTCAACATGCCCATGTCGAAGGTCCATCGCAGTATCTTGACCCCATCCAGGGGCAGGAAGAAGAGACCCATGTTGGGTGGTCCGCCCAGCCGGAACTCATAGCGCACCTGATGTCCATCGGGCAGAACCGTCTTATTGAGCAGTTCGAACACCGTGGGGAATGGCAGCTCCACGAGTTCCTCCCTCGGCAGCCAAAGGGCATGCTCACGGGCATCACAATATCGGTAGCAGGGCACTCCACACATCAGCTCCGAGTCACAGTCCTCGCCCAGGCGGACGAGTCCGGTGAGATTCATTTTATCCCGGAGCGGGGCCTCCTTGTTGTGATCGGACAGGTGGAAATAGTAGCCGGAGTCCTCCAAGCTCATTGACCCGTCGTACTCGAAGAAACGGCGATGCACTTGCTAAGAAACATTAAAATCTTATCCATTTAGATCCAGATCTATATCTTTAAACGCACCATGAAATCGGCGCGGAACACATTCGTCTTGGCCCGATAGGGAAATCCCACATCCGAGACGGAGATCATGCAGAATATGAACATAATCAGGGCCAGGCCTCCCATCATATAGTTGGGTCGCCGGAAGATGTTGATCATTGGAGCCTGCGAAAAATAGTTATCTTATTTTAATTTATATCAAAAGAGGAGCTTGAGAGGATCTTACCGCAAAGGACAAGGCCAAAATGGTTCCCATCGCGCATAGAGCAGCGATCAGAAGATCCGGGTTGGTGGAGACCCCAAAGCGACCCACCATGGGCAGGAGAATGATGATGAACGTGTGGAACAGATAGGCGTGGTAGAGGAAGGGTATTATCTGGCTCACACCCAGCAAGTAGGACCAGAGGTAGCCTGTAGAGAAACACCTTTTAGCAGGAACTCCTTTTATGGATATTTCAACAACACCTACCCCGGCAGTGGAGGCGGGTCACCAAGTTAATGATCAGAGCTGCCACGTAGAACAAAAGGGAGATCATGAACAGGTATGCACTGCGATAGGCCAAAGCAGTCGCAGCCAGACACAGGAGGGCCAAGAGGAGGCAATTGGCATGGCCCACGATCTGCAAGTGGTAGTTGTGAGGAATCTTTCCCTGTGAACGTAGATTTAATCGTTAGAGGATTACATATTTGGATTACATATTTGGAACTCCTCTACTCACATTCTCATGGTATGACAAATAGAGGGTCATGGGCAGGACCAGGCCGATAACCGAGGGGCAGATGTAGAGACCAATGACTAACCAACTGTTGCTGAAGTAGGTCAGAGTTCGATTGCCAGCATCATAGAAGACGCTCATGAGCAGGGGGAGTCCCATGGAGAGCATAACCCCGGCCAGAGCTAAAAGGAAGAGGAGTCCAAAGGATCCAGCATATGTGCCCACGGTCTGACCCGTAACCTTAGACATTCTCCACAGGGAGAGACAGATAAGGAGAATCGCTATTAGAGAGATGGACACATTCAGGGCCACACCCGTGGAGTTCTGGTAATGGACGAAAAAGAGTCCAATGAAGTCAAAGAATATGACATGACCCTCGGCATGAGCCTGAAAATTATTCAATTAGAAACGGGTAAATTTAAACCAGGACGTAACCCACCTCTGTGTCGTACATCTCCTCCGCATTCGAGATACTCCGCACCAGGGCCAGCAGGTTGTCACCGGAATGCTGCAATGAACCCCGGGAAACCACGGTGTACCGATCAAATTTAGTGTGGTAGACGAATCCATTGTAGACTCCAGCCATGTCCAGACCTATTCGAAGAGACCCTCTTAGCCAGGTTCAGATAGATGTAGGTAGAAACTCACCTGGCACCACACCGTAGTCCCGGAAGATTCTAAAATCGGTATCGGATGGTATGATGCCGGCCTGGAACATCTCCTCTCCGGTTGTGGTGGCAAATGGGTGGGGGGCACTGTTTCTGTAATGCTGCAGTCGATAAGAGGCAAGATTAGATTACCAAGTGAAATGCCAAAAAAACTGCCAGACGCGTGATATCGTTCATATCGGAAACGTGATCGCCAAAAAACAATGGATGCGTCATCATGTGCATAGGATGGATATATTTAGGGGAACTTTTTCGCCACTTTAAGGGGGGTTTTTATTAAGGATATCCGGAACTTACTTCCATCAGCCAAGGATGTTTGGGGCCGCCCTGGAAGAGCATCTCTCGACCTCCCGCTCCGGCGGAGTCCATGTTCAAAAGAGCCCTGGAACGGAGGAGTTCGTTGAATACAAAGAGGAAAGATTATCCAGATGTCAAACCACTTACTTGCAGTTGGCCGCCCATCTGTGCTTGGTAATAAATCCATGGGATCCCTGCATCGGTTGCTCCTCGGCGCCGTTGAACAGAAAAATGATAGGATGTAGGAACGGGTCAGCGGAAGTGGCCACCTGACGTAGAACTTCCAGCATCACCACAATCATGGAGGCATCATCTCCGGCCCCGATGGCACCCGGCTTGGTGTCGTAGTGACTGTTCACCAGCAGGTAGTTACTACTGTTCGAACTCTTCGTGCTCAGCCTAACGATTACATTCTGCACCGCCTGGTAGTGATTCACAAAGCCCTTGATCAAGAAGGAACCGGACACCCTTTGAACCTCTGCTTCCATCGTGTACAGATCGTCCCGCATTAGATTCCGCACTTCTTCGATTTCTTGAAGGAGGAAATTCACCATGGTTACCTCATTGCTAGTTTCGCCCACCACTCGGGGTCCCATCTGGGTTATTGTTAGCAATTTTTGCTGGGCTCTTTCGGCCACAAATTGCCCTGGCTTGGATGCCTCTTCGGAGATCTTGATGCCAGTGGGCAGGGCCTGGAAGAGCGGATAGATGACGGCGAAGAAGAGCGCCACCCAGAAGAGCAGGTAGGTGGGGGCGTAGTACCAAGGAAATCGCTTGGATCTGTTGGCCGTTTCGCCGTCGAGCAAGATGATCAGGTTCTCAGACCCCGAATCCGTAACCAACGGAGTCTGCGGATGATTGAATACACTTTTTTATCCCGATTCGGGGGGATTGTGGTGGGAATAACTCACCTCCCCGTTCCTTGTAGCGCCCATTGCTGTCTTGCCAGAGATCCGAGATCCGTCCAAGCCCGAGAACCTTTCGCGACTAACTGGTCGACCATCCCCATCCACACTTTAAAGTTGTGTTTGGTTTTTATTATGGTGTGATATGGTTGATATCTTCAGCATAGTATAAAGATATTCGATATTTATGGCATTATGGCGCGTGTTATTCATTCCTGCCTATCAATATACCTGCATATATATATTTGTATATACAAACTTACTGAAATTTTCGGCGAATCCGATGAAAAATTCCATACCCGAGGCTCATGGGTCCCTAATGCGCGACTGAGGACGTGATTACCCAAACCAAAATCATTACCCCTGACTTTGCCCCATATCGTAATCGAGATTGTTGACTATAGCGGATTTATGTATTTATGGTTTCGCATCTGGTCGGCAGTGCCAGTCATTGACAAAACCCAAGAGTCAAGGCTATTAAATATATATCACCCATTGACTACGACTCCAAGGAACAGTCATCAGTAATTAAGTAATCTTTAAGAAACCACTTTCCTACCCCTAAGATATACCAAATAAGATGGGAATGGAATGTTTTTGAAATTATTACTAGTAATATAACTACTTTAGGTAACTTTTGGGGGTCTATGACGTCATCTTCTCTGTTTTACATACATTTGCACCTCTTTAATATACCCTAAACCTATGGAACAAGGTACAAGGTACAAGGAGCAAGGTACACCTGGTTCAAGGTATAAAGTACACTTTTAGCATAGGCACAAAGTACAAGGATCATTTTTACAATAGGTACAGGGTCCAATAATACACCAATAAAGCCCATAAATAATTACCAAAACCAATTAATTTTTGATTCAGAGTATTTTATTTCCCTTAATGGTCATTAAGCCATCTTAGAATATATATCGTTCATAGGAAGCTGGCCATTCCATGGGATGAGCAAAGTCCGGTAGGTCTTCAATGAATTTCTGAGTCGGCGCATCTCTCTTGTTCAAATGGCTCATGTAATGCCCGGAAATACCCAATTTGAACAGGGGGACATCGAAGTTACCATCGTCTTTCTGGAAGATTCCCATACAATAAGACCCATGAAACATTTGCAAACATAATTGAAATACCCACCGTCAGTTCGAAGAAGATTTCAATCGGGGACGAGTCACTCCCATAGCCAAAGAATATGTGGAATGGAGGCTTATAAATGGAGGGGTTATCCAGCATGCCCATGAGGAAAGACCAACGCAGCATCTTAGCTCCGTCCAAGGGTTCAACAAACACACTCATCCTCGGAGGACCTGATAGAAGAAACTCGTAGCGGACTTTGGGATCGGCTTCCGTCCCTATTACGGTCTTGTTCAAGAACGTAAGAACCGGAAAGCCTGGCATATCCACAAGCTCGTCGCGGGGCAGCCAGTGGGCATCTTCCACGGCTTCACACCAACGGTGGTTAAAGCACGGCATGCCACATTTCATCTCCGTCTTGCACTGCTCGTCGAGGCGGGTGAATCCGGTGAGATTCATTTTGTCCAGCAACGGAGCCTCCAGACGTCTGTCCTGCAAGTCGAAATAGTAGCCACTGTCCTGCAGGCTCAGGGATCCATCGTATTCGTAGAACCTGCGATGCACTTGCTGTAACGGATCGGGGAACACTCATTAATTAAATGTGTTTCCATAGGCGCTTTCGATTACCTACCAAAAAGTGGAGACGCATCACATTCGTCTCGGCCCGATAGGGGAATCCCACATCCGAGACAGAGATCATGCAGAAAATAAACATCACCAGGGCCAGACCTCCAACCATGCTCTTCGGTCGTCGGAAGATGTTCAGCAATGGAGCCTGGAAGGAACTTTAGCTAGTAGGGAGTTTATTAAAATAAAACCAGGAAACCTACCAAGAAGATCAAACCCAGAATGGAGCCCAGAGCACACTGCAAGGATATCAGAAAGTCGGGATTCGCTGTCATGCCTTTGCGGCTCGTCATTGGAATAGTGATGGCCAGAAGGGCGTGGAACAAGTAGGTAAAGTACAGGTATGGAAGTATCTGACAAACTCCCAGCACCACAGCCCAAAGGTAGCCTTAACAAGATTAGAGGTGTCATTTAAATGTATCTTTATCTATCTCTCTCTGTGTGTCTTACCTTTATCGTGCAGTCGACTGGCCAAGTTTATAATCAAAGCTCCCACATAGAAGAATACTGCGATCATAACCAGGTAGGCACTCCGGATGCCAACAGCTGTCAGAAGAATACACAACACGGCCATCAGAAGACAGTTGGCGTGTCCCACAATCTGAAGATGGTAAGTGTGGGGGATCTTCTTCTGTGGAACCCAGTTAATTGTTAGAAAAATAAATACAGAAAACATAGGTATACTCACGCTTGGACGCAGGGTCAAGTAGAGGGTGGAGGGCAGGACCAATCCAATTAGCGAGGGGCACACATACACCCCGATGACCAGCCAACTGTTGCTGAAGTAAGTCATGGTTCGATTTCCCGAGTCGTAGAACACGGACATCAGCAGAGGAAATCCGACGGCCAGCAGGAATCCCAAGATGGCCAAAAGGAACTGCATGCCAAAAGCCCGAGCATAGGTGCCCACTCTCTGATCCGTCACCCTGGCCATGCGCCACAGGGACAAGCAAATGACAAGGATAGCTCCCAGGGAGAAGGAGATATTGAGAGCCGTGCCCGTGGACTCGGTGTAGTAAACGAAGAACAGTCCCAGATAGTCGAAGAAAACGGAGTGTCCCTCCGAATGTGCCTAGACCAAAGAACCAATATGAGATCAGATCCCGAGAGATCAACCAAGTTTTTTATGCCTTACCTCAGTATCGTACATTTCCTCGGCATTGGCGATACTCTTGACCAAGTTGAAGACATTATCACCAGTATTCTGAAGGGCTCCCCGTGAAATAACCTTGATGCGATCGAACTTTGTGTGGTACACAAAACCATTATAGCAACCAGCCATATCCAGACCTAACCAAATTGGAAATAGTTTACTCATGCATCTCAAGAGATACCAAGAAAAACGCACCTGGAACTGGTCCATAATCCCGGAAGATGCGGAAGTCCGTATCGGATGGAATGAGATCCGCCTGAAAGATTTCCTCGGCCATGGTTGTGGCAAATGGATGCATGGAACTCTGCTTGTAATGCTGAACGGGAAACAGAACCGATTTTTGTCAAATATCGAGTATAAAACTCCGATTAGATAGGCACGCCCATAAAACAGCGCTTTATGAACGGCTATATAGATAATTGTCAAGTGGAATGCACGATTTTGACTTACCCGCATTAGCCACGGATGGTTGGGGCCCCCCTGGAAGAGAATTTCGCGTCCGCCGGCACCTGCCGAGTCCAGGTTAATTAGCGCCCTGATTTGCAGATAGGAAACACGTTATATATATATTCCGATAGAGTTCCAAGTAATTCCAAATCCACTTACTTGCAGTTGGCAGCCCACCGATGATTGGATATGAATGAATGGGAACCGTGGAATGGCTGCTCTTCGGCTCCATTGAAGAGGAACACAATGGGATGTAGGAAGGGTTCGTCGGAGATCGCCATCAAACGGAGGGTCTCCAGCATGGCCACAACCATGAGCTCCGCATCTCCAGTGCCTAAATATATATATATTCAAATCAAGGATTCAGGAGTTCTGTTTGAGGATTCACTCACCCACGCTGCTGGGCTTGGAGTCGTAGTGACTGTTCACCAACAGAAACGAGGTGCTGTTGGAGCTCTTGGAACTCAGTTTCACCACCACGTTCTGGATGCCCTGGTACATGTTTATCATTTGCCAGTGGAGAAAAGCGCCACTGGACTTCTGTACATCCACCTCCAGCTCGTAGAGATCATGTCGCATCTGTTGGCTCACCTTTGAAATCTCGTCGAGTAAAAGGTCCACCATTAACACCTCGGTCACATAGTCCCCGGCAATCTTCGGACCCATCAGGTCCATCTTGATCAGTAGGCTTTCCGCCCGCTGGGCTATGAAGGTGTTGGGCATATTGGACTCCTCCTCCAGCTTTATCCCCGTGGGCAAATGATTAAAGAGCGGATACACCACGGCAAAGAAAAGTCCGACCCAGCAGAGCAAGTACACGGGTGCATAGTACCAGGAAAGCTGCTTCGAATCCTTTTTCTTCTCCATCACATCGATTAGGACTTCACTGTGACTGACTTCATCCGAGTGTCCATTGTGCAAGGTGCTTTTATCATTTCCATTGAAGACCAAGGATGGTTCCGTTTCCCTCTCTTTGGGGGTAATCTCATCTAAATTATATCCTGTGAAGGCCTCCGTAGGTTCCGAGTCCTCGTCCTCTTTGAAACCCTTATTGTGTTGCTCCATGACTCGAGTTGAATGATTGACAACAGATCCCAGCGGAGAGATTCGCGAGACTAAGTCAACTCCTTGCCGGTTTATCAAATTTAAACCTTTCTGAGGCGCTTTTATCTGACGTGATTTCATATCTGGAAAAAATACAGGGTCGTTGAGAACTGCATGTACTATAATACTATATCTATATGCATACTCCCAGCACTGGCCCCCCTATATTTATGGCATTATTGTGTGCATAAATGATTTATGGCGGCCGAGCCTCAAGCAAGCAAACTTCATAAAGTCGAGTAATTGATTTATTTTCATTATGCGGCATCTGGATAACTATGCCCAGGAAACCACACACATTTATCGTAGAAGGGCCAATTAGTTCAAAGACTATGGGATATCGATAAGGCATACTCAATTATACGATTTTTATCGGTTTTATGAACCCTAAAGGTTAAGTTCAGATAACATGCTTAATCAATCGAAATTTTGGATACAATAAAGACGTGTAGCCACGTTTTTCGGCACACTTTCGGGAAGGTTATGGATAGATGTCTAAAATATATATCGCTTGAATAGCGACGGCCATTCCGTCACATCGGCAAAGTCCGGAAAACCAGCCAGAAACTTCTGAGCCTCTTCATCCCTTCCAAAATCGTAGCTAATAAAATGACCCACAACTGCAAGCTCCAGCACAGGAACATTATAATCCCCATCGGACCTCTGTAATATATAAACTAGTAATTTTTGGTAATTAATTTCTATTATATAACCCACCTTAATTTCAATGTAGAACTGCAAGGGGCTATCATCTATTCCACAGGCCAAATAGACCTGGTAGGGCAGCTGAAAGTTATCCGGATAATCGAGCATTTTTCTGTCAAAGGACCAGTCAACTATCTCAGCCTCATCCACCGGCTGCAGATACACGTTCATGTGGCGCGCTCCAGATAATTCGAAATTGAACCGCACTGTTCCCTCTGAGACGTTCCTTCCCAGAAACTGTAGGTTGAGTTCTCCAGGGATGGTTACTTCCGATTCCCGTGGCAGCCAGCCATCCCTTTTCCGCCAGCCGCAAAAATAAAAGCAAGGTACTCCGCACATCACGTACTTCTCACAGTCGGGCTCAACGGGCACCAGACCGGTCAGGTTAAGAGTGGAGATGTCCTTGAAAGGATTATAGGTCCGCCTATCCTGGTAGCTAAAGTAGTAACCGGAATCACTGCGACTCACGGAACCATCATACTCATAGAAAATACGTCGCGTGTGCTTTAAAGGGAAATATGTAACTTATATATATACCCAACTGATGAGTACATGACTTACCAAACAGGTTAGTCGCATCACATTGGTCTTGGGGTGATATGGAAATCCCACATCGGAAACTGCGAGCATGCAGAAAATAAAGGTAACCACTCCCAAACCAAGGAGTATGAGCTTTGGCCAGCGGAACATGTTGATGAATTGTGACTGGTATAGGGAATACATCTTAATATTAGCTCTTAAATGTTAGAAAGGGGAACTTACAGTAAAGCCCAGAGCAAAGATTACACCACAAGCGCACACAAAGGCTATTGTAATATCTGGATTGGAGGCGCTACCACTTCGTCCCACAATGGGAAAGAAAACCACGAGGAGCATGTAGAAAAGATAGCAAAAGTAACAAAATGGAAACACCTGAAGACACATTACAATCAAGGCCCAATAGTAACCTGAAATAAGCACATGGTTAAAAAATGTAAAAAAAAATTATACATCTACTTACCCCGATCATGCAATTTGCTCAACAGATTGATCAGGAGAGCACCTGCATAGAAGATCATCGCCATCAGGCACAAGTACTGAGAACGATAGCCCAGGGCTGTCAAAATGATGGTTAGAAGGGCCAAAACAACTAAATGTGCATGCAAACTCATCTGCAGGTGGTAGGCATGGCTCAGTTTATCCTGTAAGAAAGTAAATTAGAGTAAATTGGAGTAAAGTTACAGAACATCTCAACTCTTACATTTGGCTTCAATGTATAGTAGAGTGTCAGGGGCAAAACAAGGCCAATAACAGCAGGACAAATATAGAGACCAAAAACCAACCAATTGTGGGTGAAATAGGTGAGCGATCGATCACCGGCATCAAACATCACAGCCATCAATAAGGGTAGGCAGATGCACAGAAGAAATCCAACCACATGGAGTCCCAAGATGATAACGAACCAAATTGATATTTGCTTCAGGGATACCTCATCCGACTGTCGGGACATCCTCCATACGGAAACTCCCACCAGAACCAAACTGAAAACACCAATCACACAGTTCAAAATAATTCCAGTGGTTTCCGTGTAGTAAATAAAGAAAAGTCCCAGATAATCAAAGAAGACTGCATGACCTTCATTGCTCTAAAAGGTATTGGATATATATTCGTGATTTATTATTTAATTATATATGCTCTCACCTCCAGATCCTGCAATTCACTTGCATTTGAATAAGCCCGCACCAAGGAAAGGACGTTGTCCCCGGTGTTCTGTATTGATCGTCCTGGCACGGAAGCATAGGTATCAAAGATTGTATGATAAGTGTAACCGTTCTTAGCCTGGGCAATGTCTAGACCTGGGAAAACAATTTTTTAGTGTTAAATGCTCTCCAATAGGAGTTATCTAATTACCAGGAATTTTTCCAAAATCCCGAAAAATTCGAAAGTCTGTGTCAGAAGGTAAAAATCCAGTCTGGAATATCTCCTCAGCTATTGTGGTTGCAAATGGATGCCTTGCGTAGGATCTATAATACTATAAATGGGATTCAAAGTTATATGTCTAATTTTTTGAATTATTCTAGAATAAATATTACCTTCATCAGCCAAGAATGTTTGGGACCACTCTGGAAGAGAAGATCGCGACCCCCGCTGCCTCCCACTTCCAAGTTTATGTAGGTCCTATGAAAAAAATGTGTTAAAATAATAAGTACATTGATGACAATTACCCATCGAGACCCACTTGCAATTGGCTGCCCATTTGTGTTGTGTAATGAAGGCATGGGATCCCAAAAGACCATTTTCCTCGGCTCCATTGAACAGAAATACAATCGGATGTTGGAAAGGGGTCTCCGATATCGCCATTTGGCGTAGCACCTCAAGCATAACCACGACCATGGTGCCATCATCCCCGGAAGCTAAAGTCAAATATCACTTCTTTTTATATTCTTTAGAAAAAACTAAAAAATAGCACTCACCTGGAGTTCTTGGCTTCGAATCAAAGTGGCTGTTGAGGAGTAGAAAAGATTCACTCTGTGAGCTTTTCGCACTCAGTTTTACAACCACATTCTGAATACCCTGGTACATGCTCACCCTGCTGAGGACGTAACCACCAGTTGAGGTCTGCACATCCACTTCCAAATCATAAAGATCACTCCGCATCTCCGAAATGATTTTATCAACTTCATTTAATAGAAACTCAACCGTTTTCACCTCGTTGGCAATACTGCCAATATATTTAATGCCAATGCGATCGAAGACAAAGAGCTGGTTCTGGGCCCGTTCCCCCACAAATTCTCCCGGCCTAAAGGACTCCTCGGAGAGAGTCACCTTGGCTGGGAGCCTATTGAATAGCGGGATCACGATGGCATAGAAGAGCGCAACCCAGAGGAGCAGGAAGGAGGGAGCATAGTACCAGGATAGTCTCCTCCGGCTGCCTTGTCCTTTTTCTTGCGTTAAAAACTCGAGAAGGGGAATCTCCTGATAAAATACTGGTTAGGTAAATCCTTTAGATTCAGTTCACCAAGTCTATACTCACCTTATTGGTATTTTCTTCCATGTTTAAATTGTTATTGGGAACCAATTGCAACCCTTTCGATACTCAATCTGCTAAGAACTGATTGCTTTTTTCTCGGCATATTGACTCGAAGCTTTTCACCTTTTCAAATCACGGTCAATAAAGATATAGCATCGTAATCGTATTGCTTAACAAGCTTCGATTGATTTTCAAGGAGGAAAATAATTTACCTACATAGAATATTAAGATAAAGTTCCATATCAGCTGATATCCAGACTGTTTTAAAACCCAAAAGCTAATTTTTTTTTTGGCAGTAACTCATGCCTGATTATTGGTAAACAAACAATGTTTAATGCAGTAACATTTTAAGGGAACTGAGGTAAATAAACATAAATAGGCAAATTGCCATGTCTAAAATGTCCATCAGGGAATAAGAGCATTGACTTCGGCAAGTTAATACAAATATATATACATAGATAAATAATTTATCGCTTTTTCTGTTTATTTTTTCCTTGCTAAAATATCTGAAAAGTTTTGTTTCGATTTGCAAATACAACTAAACGCAAACATTCCGACCAATCATGGTCAATAAAGATAATGGCATGATAATGAATCGTTCACTTTTCTCGTATTCAAAATGGATATGCAGAAACCATTTTCCTAGCATACTTTCAGGCTTCAATGATTCTTTTTTTGCATGTTGTAGATGTTGGTTCTATAAAGGCAAGCCATATCTTTATATAGAATCATAAAGCGTTAAAAAATACCTCCCCTTTTGATATCTCAGTTTAGTTTATGGCGTGAGCATACTTAGGAAAATTTTCACCAACTAGCTAAACTTTAGCTCTTAAAAGTAAAACCTAGAAAGAGAACTATGTACCCGCAAATGTGAAATACAAATAATATGCCTTATCATAAGTAACAATACCGAAGTCCAACAACAAAAAGTCTGGTTTTTATGTTAAGTTAAGGGCATGCAGTGGATGTAGTTTATTTAAAAATGCTGATGAGGAACTTATAGTTAATGATCTAAAAGATATAACGCTTAAATATCGACGGCCATTCCATGACATGGACGTAGTCGGGAAAGTCGGAAACAAACTGCCGTGCTTCCGCATCCCTTTCAAAGTCGAGACTGACAAAGTGTCCGGCAACTGCCATCTCTAAGACGGCAACTCCGAAGTTACCATCGGGTTTCTGCAATACAAAAACACAAGATTAATCAGTTAATAAAGACAATAATAAGGGTTTCCTCTAACTTACATGCATGTCGATGTAATATTTCAATGAGCTATTGTCTGTTCCGTAGGAAAAGAAGATCTGGTAAGGAGGCTGGAACTCTTCCGGCTCGTCCAACATTTGTCTATCAAAGGACCAGTTAACAACCTTACTATCACCCACAGGTTGAACGAACACATTCATGTGGGGTGGCCCAGACAGCTCGAACTCCAATCTTGTTGTGTTAGGCTCCAAAAGTGTCTTTCCCAGGAAGGTAAGGTTCAGCTCCCCCGGAATGATGACCTCCGACTCGCGGGGCAACCATCCATCCCATTCGCGCCACGTGCACCAACTGTAGTAGAAGCAGGGAATGCCGCACATCACATACTTGTCGCAGTCATCCTTAACAGGGGTTAGTCCCGTGAGGTCGAGCTTAGAGTCCTTGAAGGGATTTAAAGCCCTCCTGTCCTGATAGTCGAAGTAGTAACCGGAATCGCTACGACTCACCGAACCATCGTACTCGTAGAAGTAGCGACGGGTGTGCTTTAGGGACAAATTAGATGTTAAAATGTCCATCAATCTGTAAACCAATTTAACCTACCAAGCAGTTGACTCGCATCACATTTGTCTTGGGGCGATAGGGGAAACCCACCTCAGAGACAGCGATCATGCAGAAGATGAAGGTCACCACCCCAAGGCCAAGGAGAATCAGTTTAGGCCACCGGAACATGTTGATGAATTGTACCTGAGGGATGAAGACCATTAACAGAATTCCAATAAGAATACCAATCTCCAGCAGAGATCTTACCGCAAAGCCCAGGGCAAAGAAGGTACCGAGACCACAGAACAATGCAATAATAAGATCGGGATTCGTGCTGTATCCGTTTCTTCCCAGGACCGGGAAGAATATCACAAGGAACATGTAGAAGAGATAGCAGAAGTAGCAAAACGGCAAAACCTGGAGAACCATCACGGTTATGGCCCAATAGTAACCTGGAAAATTTACCTTATGTACAAAGCTCTTAGTTGAATGATGGGACAAGTACTTACCACGATCATGGAGTTTGGTCAGCAGGTTGATCAGAAGAGCACCTCCGTAGAAGATCATCGATATCACAGATAGATACTGGGAACGGAAACCCATGGCGGTCAAAATTAGAGCGATCAGGGCGAAGATCACCAGATGGGCATGCAAACTCAGCTGAAGATGGTAGGGATGGCTAAGTTTATCCTGCAGGAAATTCAAGTTTTATGGTTACAATTTTGATAATTAAAGAGTCTTCTTTATCTTACATTTGGCTTCCAGGTGTAGTATATGGTGAGAGGAATGACCAGACCGATGACTGCTGGACACACATAAAGACCAAACACCAACCAATTGTGGGTGAAATAGGTGAGCGATCGATCTCCGGCATCGAAAATCACAGCCATCAGGAGGGGCAGGCAGATGCACAGCAGAAATCCAAGCACATGGAGGCCCAAGATGATCAGGAACCAAATCGATATATCCTTCAGCGAGACCTCATCGGTCTGTTGGGCCATCCTCCAGATGGAAACTCCCACCAGAACCAAACTGAAAACTCCAATCACACAGTTCAAAATAATTCCAGTGGTCTCCGTGTAGTAAATAAAGAACAGGCCTAGAAAATCAAAGAAAACCGCATGTCCCTCAGCGTCAGCCTGGAAATTAAATTAATAGCTATTATTTTTTAAATAGTTGCATATAATTTCTTTACGAACCTCCTGCAGCAATTCACTGGCATTGGAGTACGCCCGCACCAGGGCCAGGACATTGTTTCCACTATTCTGGACGGATCGGCCGGGAACTGCCTCATAGGTATCGAAGACGGTATGGTATACGTATCCATTGCTAACCTGGGCCATATCGAGGCCTTTAAGAAATAATTGGTTATCGAGGAGCTTTATATATGGGCCATAAACTAACCGGGTATATGCCCAAAATCCCGGAAATTTCGGTAGTCTGAGTCAGACGGCAGAATATTGGCTTGAAAGATCTCCTCGGCCATGGTGGTAGCAAACGGGTGTTCCGCAAATTCCCTATAATACTAACAACAACAACAACAAAACCAGTAAGAAATTGAAACGTTTTTGGCAATGCGGCAATAAAACAAAATAAAGTGGTCATAAATGGCCAGAAGTTTTTGTGGCATGCAATAACGCATCAGCATTTTTGTTGTGCGGGAGTATTTTTAATTGTATTTTTACCTTCATCAGCCAGGGATTATTGGGCCCACTTTGGAACAAAAGATCACGTCCTCCGCTGCCCGCCACTTCTAGATTGATAAAGGCCCTGGGGCATATAAATTTGTCAAATTAAAGTTCCCGGTCGCATTTTTTGGTGTAGTTCGACTCACTTGCAGTTCGGTGCCCATTTGTGTTGCGTAATGTATCCGTGGGATCCCTGAAGCGGATTTTCCTCGGCCCCGTTGAACAGAAACACAAGGGGATGTTGGAATGGGGTCTCCGATATCGCCATTTGACGGAGTACTTCCAGCATTACCACAACCATGGTGCCATCATCCCCGGAACCTAATAAACCGATTAGCTTGCAGCCTTTGAGTTGCTTAAGGATTACCTACCAGGACTGGTGGGCTTTGAGTCGAAATGACTGTTGATCAGCAAATAGGATTTGCTGGTGGAACTCTTGGAACTGAGTTTCACAACCACATTGTGAATTCCCTGATACATATTCACCATGTCGACGAACACATAGCTACCGGTTGGGGACTGAACATCCACCTCGAGATCGTAGAGCTCACTCCGCATTTGCGCCCGGATCTTTTCCGTTTCATTAAGGAGAAAATGAACCGTGGTCACCTCGTTGGCATAGCTTCCCGTGACCTTAGGACCGATGCGATCATAAGCGAGGAGCTGACTTTGCGCCCTTTCTGCCACGAATTTTCCGGGTCGGAGAGCCTCTTCGGCAATGGTCACCCGGTCGGGGAGTCGATTGTAAAGCGGGATCACAATGGCATAGAAGAGGCCCAGCCAGAGGCAAATGAACGAGGGAGCATAGTACCAGGACAATCTCCGCTTTCGGGCTTGTCCTTTCTGCTGTTGCGCCAGGAGCTCGATGAGCACGGAGTCAAGGGGAATCTCCTGATAGGGCGCCTGCCAATAAATCATCTCCCTGGTTTTTGTTTTTTGTTTTTTTCTCCAATAAATCAGTACTCACTTTATCAGTCTTCTCGTCCACCTTCTGAATACCCATTGTAAGATTGCTATGAGGAACCAACTGAAACCATTCCGATGCGTGATCCACGCATAACTGAACGTCTGCACCCCGAGCATATCGACTTGAAGCCTTCCGCCGAATTCTAAGCCCATAAAGATAAAGCCGCTTGATACCTGATACGGCGGGGGATTGCTTTGTCTTAAAGCGGCGTCCGGCACCAGCGCCAGGGCGGCAGGGTCCACCTCTTGGCCATGGCCATGGTATCTAAATTAGGGCGTTTTATGACTTAATATAAATATACATAAGTGGCGATTCCGACGCACGCGAGGGGCAGCTGAAAAATTAAAGCTTATTCATTAATCGATGTCTGGCAGATTAAGGTGACGTTTGATGGTAGTATAGAGATTATATTTATCAATCGATTGCCATATCGCAGCGACTGCCAGTCTTGCGTATATAATCGATGCAATCGAAGTCCACTTAAGCATAGGGAATCTTAAAAGATATATCGCTTGAACAGAGATGGCCACTCCATAATGTAAACAAAGTCGGGAAAGTCCGCAATGAACTGCCGGGTAGTCGCATCCCTTTTGAAATCCTTGCTGACATAGTGTCCCACAACACCCAGTTCAAAGTACGGGCCATCAACATCTCCATCGGATTTCTGGAGGAAATTAATTTGAATAAAGTTGGATATATATAATTTATAGATGCAACTTACAGCCAAATCAATGTGGAACTCGAATGGGGTGTCATCTACGCCATAGGAGAAGTATATCTGGTAGGGCGCTGAGTATTTTTGCGGTTGATCCAGCATTATCCTTTCAAAGGACCAATCCTCCACAGTGACCCTTTGCAAGGGTCGTATATAAAGACCCATGTGCGGAGGTCCCGTGAGCTCGAATTTGAATCGTTTGGATTTCCCAGACTCCAACATTTCTGTACCCAAAGAGACTAAGTCCAATGCCTTGGGTATTTCCACTTCCGTATCGCGAGGCAACCAGGCTGCACTGGAGAGGGACCTACACCAGCTGCTCCAAAAGCACGGCATTCCACACATCACGTAGTCCTCATTGCAATCAGAAGCCATGGAAGTCAGCCCAGTCATGTTGACGCCGTAGTCTTGGAGCGGGCGGAGCGCGTGTCTGTCTTGGTAGTCAAAGTAATAACCAGAATCATTGACGCTCACAGTTCCATCGAATTCGTAAAATATTCGACGCGTTTCCTTTTAATACAAATTAGGGTTATCCATTGAATCGGAAAGGGACTAGAATTTTATATCCTTACCAGAAAATTCACTCGCATCACACTGGTCCTGGGGCGATATGGAAATCCCACTTCAGAAACTGAGATCATGCAGAATACGAATGTCACCACGCCTAAGCCAATCAATATGAAGGTAGACCACCGGAACATGTTTATCAGGGGCACCTAAAAATAAGCCTGAGGAGATATAGTTTATGATACCTTGATTTATATTACCACAAATCCCAGGGCGAACAAAGTCCCCATTGCACATATTAACGCAATCAACATATCTGGGTTAGCCGAGTCCCGATTTCTGCCCATGGCGGGAAAAAAGATCACCAGGAATATGTAGAAGAGATAGCAGAAGTACACGAAGGGCATTAACTGGATAATCTGCGTGGTTAATACCCAGTAATATCCTGGAAATCGATAAGATATTTCGTATTTACTAGGGATAGAAACCACATCTTTTCCACACCCACCTCGACCATGTAAAGTACTGAGAAGATTAATCAATAGGGAGGCTGAGTAAAAAAATATTGAAACCATGCACATGTAGGGTGTCCTAAGTCCCAAGGCAGTCATAATAATGGCAAGGATGGCCATGGCAACGCAATGAACATGCAAACCCATGTGGACCTGGTAGGAGATGCTTATCTTATTCTGAAATTAAATTGTAAATAAATATTAACTTATTGTTATTTTAAGGACTGACTTACATTTGGCTTGAATGCGTGATACAGGGTCGATGGGAGCACCAGACCGATGATTGCCGGACATATATAGAGACCTATCACCAACCAGTTGTTGCTGTAATAGGTCATGGTACGATCGCCAATGTCGTACAATACTGCCATCAAAATAGGCAATGCTATGCTCAGAAGACACCCCACTAGATGGAGTCCCAGGATTATAAGGAACCATATCGAGATCTGTCCTAGGGAAACCTCTGAAGTGCTTGCCATCCTCCAGAGGGAAATGACAACTAGTAGAATACTTAGACCAGCGAGGCAATAATTCAGGATAATTCCAGTTTTTTCCGTATAGGTGACAAAAAAAAGACCCAGAAAGTCAAAAAAGACCGAATGTCCTCCACTTTTATCCTGCAATTGAAGAACATCTTTAGAGGATCTTTATGCTTTCGAATAAATATCTTTTACCCACCTCAGATTCAGCCAATTCACTGGCATTAGAAAAGGCTCGAACTAAGGATAAAACATTGTCACCAGTGCTCTGAATTGAGCGTCTTGAAACCACATCGAATCTATCGAATGCAGTATGGTAAACGTATCCATTACTAAATTGAGCAATGTCAAGTCCTGAGGGAATTTAAATATTATATTAACTCTTAATAGGGATCTCCTACTCTTACCAGGGATGTGTCCATAATCTCGAAAGATCCGAAAGTCGGTATCGGATGGTAGTATTCCAAATTGAAATATCTCCTCCGCCAAAGTGCTGGCCATCGGATGCTTTGCATTGTTTTTGTAATACTAACAAAATAAAATAATATATATATATATATATAAAATATAAATTATCTTTTCCATTTTAGTTGTTCATACCTGGACTAACCACGGATTATTTGGACCGCTTTGAAATAGGATATCCGGACCCCCACTTCCCCCTACTTCCAGATTGATGACAGCCCTGTAAAAAGTAATTTTGTAACATTTATCAGATAACTTATATATATGGTGGATTACTTACTTACAGTCAGCAGCCCATTCATGCTGGGTAACAAATCCGTGAGAGCCTTGCAAAGGATTCTCCTCGGCTCCATTGAACAGAAACACAATGGGATGTTGGAATGGGGTTTCAGAAATCGCCATTTGCCGAAGGACCTCCAGCATAACCACTACCATGGTGCCATCATCACCAGCTCCTAGGCATTGAATACACCATAAATGATAGATTCTTGGATTAACCTTTCAAACATCCTTACCCGGACTTCCTGGCTTCGAGTCGAAGTGACTGTTGAGTAGGAGACTCGAGGAGCTATTCGAACTCTTGGTGCTCAGCTTTACAACCACATTCTGAATACCCTGATATAGACTGGTCATTGTGCCAAGTACAAACGAACCCGTTGGCTGCTGATGACTTAACTCCAGCTGGTAAAGATCGCTATGCATTTCCTCCCGAATCTTTCTCACTTCAGATATGAGAAAGTTAACCGCCTCCTTCTCATTGGCCATGCTACCAACCACTCTCGGCCCGATACGATTGAGTTCGTAGAGCATTTGTTGTGCTCTCTCGGCCACAAACTCGCCGGGCTTAAGTGGCTCGTGGGCGATAGTAACTGGGTCGGGTAATCGGTTGAAAAGCGGAAGTACCACCGCGTAGAACAGCGCCACCCAGAGGAGCAGGAAGGTGGGGGCATGGTACCATTGCAGCCTCCTCCGCGACTCCCGTTTCTTCAGCAGAACATTATACAGAACGGTGGCTGAGTAATTTGCCTAAAATACACTGTGATTAACTCTTGTAGAAGAAATGTTTATGAGTAACTACTCGCTTTATCAACTTCTACGCGCAAATTTTCCATTTCTTGTGAACCCGGGAGGCAAGTAGAGAAGCTTACCGATGTAGAACCAACTCGCTACTAAATGTTTGTTCTCCGACTCCCTCGGATTGAACCGGCACTCTTAAGATACGCCACAGTGAGCCTCGATTGTATACCCCTTTGATAGCGAAGATTTAGAATTTATTGCTAAAAATCTACTTACAGGTCAGTTCGGATTTAAGCCCCCTAATCTTATCGGTAATCGACCGTGTAATCAGGAGGGATCCTCCAGCCCCAAGATAACTCCGACTCGTTTAGTCACAGTTGAAGTTTATTAAATTAAATATAAATTATATAGCTTACAGAGATATTGTTTGGTGCAAACAAGAGCAGGTGGACCTAGATTAGCTTAGAATATATAACGTTCGTACAATGTGGGCCATTCCATGGGATGAGCGAAGTCGGGGAAGTCCGAAATAAACTTCAGACCCTCTGCGTCACGATCGTAGTCATAGCTGACGAAGCTGGCCGCGAATCCCAACTGGAATGTTGGAGTGTTAAAGTCTCCCGAAGATTTCTAAAATACAACTAGTTATATTAATTTTCATGGTGGATTTTCATGCTCTACCCACCGCAATGTCAATGTGATACTTCAAGGGTGTCGCATCCTTGCCGTAAGCAAAGAATATTTGATAGGGCGGCGAATACTCCTCGGGATCGTCCAGCTGGTTCCTTATGAATGACCAATCATCCACCTCTGCCCCCTCCAAGGGCTGAACATAGAGACTCATGTGTGGGGGTCCAGACATCTCGAATTGGAAGCGGGCCACTTTTCCACCGTCCAGTACGGTTTTGCTAAGAAGCTTCAGAGACGTTGCCCCTGGAATGGTCACCTCTTTCTCACGTGGCAACCAATGGCTCTTTTCCCGGGTTTTGCACCATCGATGATTAAAGCAGGGAACTCCGCACATCAGATACTTATCGCAATCAGACGCTGTGCTAACCAGGCCAGTGAGATTCACAGAGGAATCCTCAAGGGGATAATAGAGACGACGATCCTGGAAGTCAAAGTAGTAGCCGGAATCGCTCAGACTCACGGAGCCGTCGTACTCGTAAAATATCCGCCGCACGTGCTATAAGATAAGGTATTTTATAATACTAACTGTAACCGATAAGTAATATTATGTGACCCACCAGAAAGTGAATTCTCATCACGCTGGTCTTGGCGCGATAGGGGAAACCTTCGTTGGAAACGGCAATCATGCAGAAAATAAAGGTAACCACTCCCAAACCCAGTAATGCCAGCTTGGGCCAACGGAACATGTTGAGCAAGGGAGCCTGCAGGAGTCAACCATTAGTTCAAGGACTTCGCTGGAGGAGCAACCTTTTCACTTACCAAAAAACCCAAGGCAAAGAAAGTTCCAATTGCGCATATTAAGGCTATCAGAAGATCGGGATTAGTGCCATGACCGAACCTTCCCAGCATAGGGAAGAAGACTTGCAGGAATGTGTAGAAAAGATAGGAAAAGTACAGGAATGGAATCAGCTGCAGGATCTGGACAATTATCACCCAATAGTATCCTGCAAAAACAAAGATGTATCTTAAACTGAAAAATGTATTATTTATCCAATAACATACCTCGATCATGGAGAGTACTAAGTAGATTAATCAGGAGAGTTCCCGAGTAGAAGAGCAAGGACATCATGCACAGGTAAGGGAACCTCAAACCCACGGCCGTAAGGATAATGGCAATCACAGCCAACAGGACACAATGCGCATGGAGACTCATGTGCAGGTGGTTGGGGTGGCTTAATTTGTCCTGCGGAACAATTTACAATTACATCCATACCCACACCACTTTAGATCTCATATCAACTCACATTTGGTTTTATGGTGTAGTAGAGCGCCAAGGGCAAAACCTGGCCAATAATTGCGGGCACCACGTAAAGGCCAATTACCAAATAGTTATTACTGAAATACGTCATCGAGCGATTACCGGCATCGTAGAGAACGGCCATTAGAAGTGGCAAACCGAGAGATAGGATTATTCCCAGCACATGAAGGCCCAGGATAATGCTGAACCACAAGGATATTTGACCCACGGATTCCTCCGTCTCCCGAGCCATTCTCAACAGGGAGCAGCCCACAAGGACTAAGCTGATCACAGCGAAGCAACAGTTCAGGATAATGCCAGTGGTTTCGGTGTAGTAAACAAAGAAAAGGCCCAGAAAATCAAAATACACAGCATGCCCTTCGCTGTGCTCCTGTAAGGGGTACAATTAATTCAATTAATATTATGAGTAACCCGGATTCTAAGAACTCACCTCTGGATTGTACATTTCCGGAGCATTGGCAAAACCCCGCACCAAAGATAAAGCATTCTCGCCACTACTCTGGAGGGAATCGATTGGTACGTTCTTAACATTATCAAACTCCGTGTGATACACATGACCATTGCTGATCTGGGCCATATCCAAGCCTGCAATACATATAATGCATAATTCAAATTATTTAAATATTTTATATAATTAATATAGAATCTTACCCGGCAACTTTCCGTAGTCCCGAAAGATGCGAAAATCGGAGTCCGAGGGCAAAATGCCAGACTGAAAGATCTCCTCGGCCATGGTGGTGCCGAACGGATGTTCCGCATTCTCGTTATAGCACTATATAAATATAAATAAATATTTAGTCATCATAACACATCGAATTACGTATGTCTGGACAAAATCGAATTGCCGCAATTAGCGTTTCTGCGTATGATAAACAAAGACCATAAACCGAGCATATATAAGTTAGCGATGGCCATTAAACTTCATATGTTATTTACCTTTATGAGCCACGGGTGGTTCGGACCGCTCTGGAACAGCAGATCACGTCCTCCGCTTCCAGCCACCTCCAAATTGATGAGAGCCCTGCAGAAGGTCAACTCATTAATTCGTTTCTTTCAGAGATTTGGGGGGAATAAGAGAACTCACTTGCAATTTGGAGCCCATTTGTGTTGCGTAATGAAGCCATGTGAAGCCTCCAGGGGATTCTCCTCGGCTCCATTGAACAGAAAGACTATGGGATGGGCAAATGTGGTTTCCGAAGTGGCCATTTGGCGCAGGACCTCCAGCATTACCACTACCATGGTGCCATCATCGCCGGCGCCTGCCAAAAAGATTATCCTATATCCTGCAAATGCAATCATTGCATTAACTCACCTGGACTGGTGGGCTTGGAATCGAAGTGACTGTTGACCAGCAGGTAGGAGGTGCTATTGGAGTTCCTGGAACTGAGCTTCACGATCACATTCTGCACACCCTGATACATGTTCACCATTTGCCAGTGCATGTAGGCTCCCGAGGACTGCTGCACATCCATCTCCATCTCGTAGAGGTCATTGCGCATCACTGTACGAATATTCTCCACCTCCTCCTGGAGGAAGGCCACCGTTGTCACCTCATTGGCGACACTGCCCACCACTTTGGGTCCAATCCGATCGTATTTGTAGAGCAGCCTCTGTGCACGTTCCGCCACGAATTCTCCTGGCTTACTGGTTTCATCCGCAATCATTATACTATTTGGTAGTTTGTAATAGAGGGTAAACACCACCGCATAGAAGAGAGCCACCCAGATGAGCAGGAAGGATGGCGCATAGTACCAGGGTAGCCTGTTCCTCAACTGTTTCTGCTGCGATAAGACACCGATCAGAGCCATGTCCGACTGTCCATTGTCGGAGCCCTGCAAAATAGTTTTCGCATTAATCACTTTAAATTCCAATTCCGAAAAAATCGAATCTCACTTTCTCGGCCCACAAACTCATGTTCCCGGTTTTCTTGGTGGCCGCAGCAGTTGAACAGTTCCTTCGGCCAGTCGGGGCTGAACTGAAAATCCCATTTGCCTTGGAAGCCCAAAGTTGGCGCTAGAGGGATATTATCAGCAGTGATTCGCACTTTGAATCCCATAAAGATAAATGGCTCCGACCATGCAATATACCGTTCGATACTAACGAGAAAACCGCGAGAACCAGGTAAAAAAAACCCAACACTTTCCACTTGCTTCCCGGATGGTCGTCGGGTACCCCATTTTGGTATCTAAATAATGGCAGATTTATGAACTCCTATCTTTATGTCCCTTTAAAATCGCACAAGATATTGTTTTCGGCACGCTTGTGTACACAGAGACTTGTGAGTCAGGTGGGGAATCTTATCTTTATGCCTCCAAGCGGTGGCTGTGCATGTACTATATAGTATATATATCTCTGGCTTCTTCAGTACCACATCTTATTGAGACCACAAAGAGTTTAAATTCGCAATATACCAGCACGAAGGTCGCTCAATATCTTTGAGAAATTTACCAATTTGGCAGGCTCGATTGTTAAATTTATCGTATCTTTAAGTTTTTTTTATGAAGTTTTACCATATGCTAGAATCAGTGCTACCAAAAATGTTAAGGTGATGGGTATAAAAATAAATCGCATATAATTTTCGTATCTCTTAAGTGTTATGTGTGGTAAATAAAAACCACTATCACAAATAAGAAAAAAGATTTGTTTATAAAAACCATTTTACAATTATAAATTAAAACGTTTCCTATTAAAAGTTGAAGTTTAATACTTCAATACTTTTAAATAATGTTAAAAGTTGTATTTAATAGATCTTATGTACAAAACTAAAAACTATATAATTATAATAGTTATTATTATAAGCTACAGCATCCATTTGAAAATAAAACATTTAGCACTTAAACGATATCAGTTTCATTTATTTATGTTAACAGTTGTATTTATTTAAATCATTTATAAACAATAGAGTTCGTATTCTTGGAGATTTCCTGCATCTTAGCGATATCGAGTTAATTATTATTTAATGTTTAAACTATTACTCCGCTTACAAGAGGCATAAATAATTAACACTTATTACAGCTGCTTGATCCTAATTTAAAAAAAAAAAAAAACACTTTGCAGTTTATGGATATCAGTTTCATTTATTTTATTTAGTTATACATATTTATGTTAACAATTGTATTTATTTAAATCATTTAAAAACAATAGAGTTCGAATTCTTGGAGATTTCCTGCATCTTAGCGATATCGAGTTAAGTATTATTTAAGTACATTGATTAATATTTGTATTATTACTTCCCTTACAAAGGTATGCATAAATATTATCGAAAAAGTCAACACTTATTACAGTTGCACTATCCTAATCATTTGTACTTCGTCAGTTTTGGGACAGTTCTTCGGAGCCTTACTGCTGCAGGGATTCGTGGATATTCTTCAACAGATCGGCAACATCGGCCGCAAAGGGAATTTCTGAGTATCGTTCCGGTTGCTCGGAATTAAGCTGGGTCAACTGCATGCGCAGGCTGGTGATCAATTTTAGGAGCTTGGTGCCCCGGAGCATGCCCTTGTACTTGGCGCCGAAGCAGAAGAGCTTCCACACCATCAGGACCGCCAGGCGGTGCTCCTCAAAGGAGTTCACATGGGTCATTGAGTCGCCGCATCCGTCCAGATCCTGCACCGGTTGGTTTACAATATCGCGCAGCAAATTGACGAACTCGGCCATATCAACGAGCTTGGTGCGGTTCCCATTGAAGAAGCTCATGTTGCGAAGGATGCGGAGGCACAGGATTCTTTTGCAGTCCAGTGGAGTCGAGTACCGAATGCCGCATATGAGGGAATGCAGATGACATGCCTTGGCTCCCACATCGTAGCGGGAATACACCTCCCAGAATCCCAGCCAGGCGGTCAGAACCATGGGTCGCACTTTGGCGGCCAGAAGAGAGACGGGATTGGCAGGAAGAATGGTATCGAACATGTCCAGCACGTGCATCTTCGTCAAACTCAATCGCCCCTCGGCACAGGAGCAGCAATTGACCATCACCCTCAGAGCGGGCACCACACACTCGCTGGGTCCCGAGTTTGGCGTCTCCTTTCTGGTCGTCTCGTGATCAGCCACACGAACCATCAGCTGGAGCAGCGAATGCGACTGGCCGGAGTGAACCACCGACGCCTGTTTGCACATCTCGAAGGAGTGCTCCGTGAGGAACATGGACAGCTGAACGGTAAGTTTTTTCAGGTGCGCCGAGTGCGACAGCCAGGGCCACATGCGGATGAGAAGTTTCACGACCGTGACAGCCACCGCGGGCTGGGTGATGACGGCATGGTGCGAACTGTGCCATTGGGCCAACATGTTAAGCAGAACGATAAGATTGCTCAGGATATCCCGCGACTTGTGGGCGCCCACTCGTTTCACGTATGTGCAGGCATTCCCAATATTCACATCGCTGAGGAAAGTGTCCAGAATGTCGAGCACCCGGTCCAGCAGCTTTAGTTGTTTTGCTGCATGAACGGCCCAAGGCGAGAGCTTCAGCAATCCACCTAAGGTCTCGCAGATCTGCACGTGGCCCGTGCTCGGGGACTGCAGGAAGTTAAAGAGCTTCGCGGGGAAAAAGTGTTCAAAGAGCCGATCCAGGCGGTGGTAAATCAAAACAACTGCATTGGTGTACTTGAGTCCATCGGCTCCTTTGGGACTCTGGGCATCGCAATCTGGCTTTTGGTGACGGTGCTGCATGCTCAGCGATATGAGCTGCCTATTTAAAACGTTTCCTTCGAGCTCGGAGCCTTCCACCATAATATTCTCCTCGTCGATGGGCATTAGTTCATTTAGCGGCAAGACATATAGCTCGAGTTCCTTCAACAAACTCTCCTTCTCCTCGACATGCTGCGCCTTTATAAACACCATGGCCAGCGACGAGAGTGTGTAGCGCTGAAGGGGTGTGTCCCTGAAGGGCAAATGCAATCCGTACAGGAAGAAATCCAGAAACACAGCTGGCTGCTTCTTAAGATGCTCGCAGAGAAAATCGTGTGCATTGGGGTCCTTGCAGAACACCAGGAATAGCTTGAACAGTTCAACCAGCAGGTTCTCGGGAAAGTCCAGGTCCAGCACATCATTCGTGATCGATAGAAAACACTGGAGGAAAACGTTGTCCCGGCAAATGGTCCTCTGCAGGTAGTCGAAATTGTCGCGGTAGCACAGCGCATACAGTTCGCATATCTGGCCGGCGCACAGCTCCAGAAAGGCAGTGGTATGGGAGGCGGGGGGCGTGCTTGTCTTGAAGACATCACTGAGACAGTTCATGAAACCGTGCTGGCATAACTTGGCGCACCACTCCGGACGGAGAACCACCAGACGGGAACAGATGCCGACGTAGCAAGAGACTATCTCGCACGAATGCTGCTCGCCCACCAACTCGTTTCCCATCCATGGCGTCACGTGAAGGGTCTTAAGAGCCTTGAGGGCATCCTTAAGAAAGTCATGTTTGTGCAGCAAATCGATGCAGTCTTCGGCGCCAACAACTGGCATCAGCAGGATGAAGACACGACCAGCCAGCTCCCGCACAATCATCGCTTCGTGGATGTCCAACAAAGTAGTCAAACAGCAGGCCGGCAATCCGCCTGGCAGAAACTTTAGGCGCGGCAGAATGTGGATCATCTGCGCTTCCCGGATCGTAATCCAATTGGACATCAGCACCCAGGACAGAGCTTTCACCTCGACATCGCTGTGTCCGCACAGACCCAACAGATAGCGCAACATCATATGGGACACATTCTCGTCCTCGCTTGCTTTGTTGGGAATGTGTTCGAGGCGCGTGTGGAGCTGGCAGATAATGTAAAGGCAGTCTCGCTGCCATTGGGCTCCCGTCTGCGTCGAAGTCCTCAGATCGCTGGAGAACTCAATAAAGTGCTGGCAATAGTGCTAAAAGAGGTTTAAAAATAAGATTAAAATGGTTACTCTAGAATTTACATTAACGGATGGAAAAAAAACTTTTTTCGCCTTCACAGATGAAGGCATCACAAAAAAAAAGGGTACATCCTATAAAAATATCGGCACTCACAAGTATTTTTGCATCGCAGAAGGCCAAATTCCGTTCGCTTAGTCGCCGCAGGATGCGCAGGATGCAGCGCACATGCTGCAACTGGCGCTTATCAAAGTGCGTTCTGGCCACCGCACTCAGCTGCATAAATAACTTGCCATGCCAGTTCATCTGAATGCCACTGTAAGGGCCGGCGAGCAAGTGCATCAGGCACTGGCTGATCATGTGGAGAAGGTCCAGCGTGATTTCGCGATCGTGCAGTAGAAGCAGGAAGCTGTGATGCGGATCCGATTCGAGGGCCTTATTCAGTCCAGTAATCACCGGTAGCACGCTAAAACGCAAACAAGTGAGGCAGAGTTCCAGCAGGGAACTGTACAGTTGACTATCCGCGTTGTTGACCGGCGCTGATCGGATATACTTATGGATCAACTTCCACAGGCTGGTGCCCTCGGCCGAAGGCACCGCACTGCGCATTAGAACGAGAAACAACTGAAGTACGGCCACCATCTTCTCTAGGTCCTCATGACTGCTGCAGTTGCTCGAAGCGGTGAGCTGGCTCCGCAGTTGGAGATCCAGCTGCGAGGCCTGCACCAGGGCCACATCGGCCACT
This sequence comes from Drosophila setifemur, assembly GCA_021224005.1. Classification (NCBI taxonomy): domain Eukaryota; kingdom Metazoa; phylum Arthropoda; class Insecta; order Diptera; family Drosophilidae; genus Drosophila; species Drosophila setifemur. The sequence continues at coordinate 10,744,338 of JAJJHY010005742.1, forward strand.
TTTATTTTCAGTGAATCCCGGATGTCCAGACTCTGCACACCCTCCAAAGAGATCCTCGCGGGGCTGTTGCAAATGCGATGAGCCGTATACAAACGCCAATGCTGGGCTGATCTGTTCGCATCCGCTCCGAAATGGGTGTCCTGCAAGTGCTGTTGGAGGTGCATTCCCTCCGAGACAGCCGTGGGTTTTGGAGTGGAGTTTAATTCGTAGGTAAACGGCACATTCATTGCACTGAGATCCACATCCAAGACCAGGGTGTCCTCCGTGGTGGTGATGCAATCGTGGTATATCATCTGAAACAGGCAAATGCTGGTCTCCTTGCGCAGCTGCGGCTCGTGGGGCACCAGGAACAGGGCGCGCAGCAGACACACATACACCTCAAAGCAGCCGGCGACCTGTCTGCGAAATCTGGGATTGTGAAATAGCAGCTTCATCAATATGCTCATAGCGGGCAAAAGGATATCCGATGGATCAAAGGCGACATCCGGTTTGAGACCGCTGTGCAGGACCTCTACGAGCAGGCTATAGCCATCATCCCTCGTGGAGAAGTCCTCGCAGGCCTTCCAGTTCTGGAGCAGGACATTTAGCTGCGTAAGTGTGGACTTCCGAATGGAGGGCCTCAAGTCGCTTGTCTGCAGCAGCCGGATCAGGGCATCAAGGCTGCGCTGGCCCTGAAATGGCTCGAGCGTGAACTCGGTAAAGATTGTCCCATAGACGACTGGTGGTTGGATCAGGCAGAGATCGTGGCTGAACAGCTCGAAGGGCAGATTATCCTTGGTGGGACGGTACTTGTTCTTGTCGTCCTGCCACTGCAGCGTGTAGGCAATCTTGGCGATGGCATCCCTACGAGTCTGCTCATCCGGATGAAACAAGTAGCAGACAAATCCGCGCAACAGCAACGGCGGATCCAGGCTGGTACCATCCGGGTCATACAAGTCCCACACCACCTTGTGCAGTTGCTTGTGTGTAATGGACCGGTAGATCATCAAGGGCACCACGGGCAGCACGACATGGAACACTTGACGGAAGTCCTGGTCACCGAGTACGCAGCTCAGCTTGAGCAGCATGGTTGGGTAATCGATGCACCATTGCACCACCTCCTTCGAAGCGTTGGGCGACCAGGTCTGCAGGAGTAGCTTTCGCAGCAGGTTGGAGTTAAGTGGCAGTCCCAGGATGTGGTTGCGGGCCAGTACAAGGTTGCTGCAGCCCGTCATATAGACCGTTTTGTTCATGAAGGCATGGAAGTGGGCCACAACGGGGCGCGGCATCAGGCGGTAAAAAAACTCACGTAGTTTTTCATCCGGCAGATCCAGCAGGGCGTGTAGCAAGGACTCCGCTTCCTTTCTCAACTGGGAATTCGATGCATACCGCGGCGTGCACTCCACCACCGCATCGAAGAGCTGCTTCACCAGCGTCTCGCTGCCCACCTGATTGACCACCATGCAGATCTGCCTCTGCGACTTCAACAGCTGAACAGCTCCCAATTGCGTTTTCGGCATCAACTGGTTCAGGGCCAGGCCGTAGGAGCGCTTTAACCAAATGAGCTCCTGCTCAGTCCCCGAGGGCTTCACGGCCAGCGCAGTCATCAGCTTGCTCAGCGACTTCATGCGTTCGGGCATGCAGGACAGGTAGGAGCTATCAAGGCCAAGAGGCTGGATGAGGGATATGGCATGAGCGCGGTTTAAATTTTTGTCGTAGGTGAGATTTAATGCTACCGTGTCCTGCAGCAGGCCGTTAAAGATCAGCGACTGCAGGCGGGGTATCATCAGGGAGTCCACCAGCTTCGACATATCACTACCATCGACACTATTGCAGAACGACAACAGCTTTGTGACCATCGCTCCAAAGCGCACTGTGGCCAGAGGCGAGACCCGGGCATTCAGAACGTCATACGTGCGAATTGATTCCACGACCAGTTCCAGTAGGTGCCAATTGTTAAGCGTTGAGCGGAAGAGCAGCGGGTGGAGCATCTTGGTGCAACTGTTCATCAGCACTCCCATGGCACTCTCCACCTTTAGTTGCTTGCCCACCGGGCGTGGGGCATCCTTACTGACCGAATAGCTCAAGGTATTGCGACGCACCTGAATGCGTCGCTGCAACTGCTTTAGGAACACAATGATTGCCCGGTTTACGTGAAATAGGGTCTCAATGGACCGTTTCTGCAGGTGCACCAAGTGCAGGAAGATGAACGGGGACTGCAGCAAAAACTCCGCCGGGTAATCGCCCATCCGAATAGTCAGGTGTGTGAGCTGTAGTTTAAGTTCAGTAGTGCCCGAATCTGGTCCATATAGCGAAAAATCGACCAGGCTCTTCATAGTAGCCACATCATTTACACTCGGCTGGGTCCAAGCCGGCTCGTAGTCCTCCGGGGTGAGATTGGCCTCCATCTGGCTGATGACACTTTCGGACATCGTCTCTCCCCCTTCGCTGGTCAGGTCCACCGTGCTCAATTCGGAAGCCGTTGGCGTCACCAGCTCGATTTTGTATTTATCAAGAAGCAGAAACTCCAGGTCGTCCAAAAGGTCCGTAATCCTCGGTGATTCAAGCGAGCGTAGAATGCGTCGCACCTTTTCCATTTCGGCCTTTAGGCGCGGGAACGGGATCTTACGCACAACCACATCTGCATACTCCGAGCGCAGGAGCTCCACCATCATGGCCAGCACGCGATCCGGTGCTAAAGGCGGTGTGTGGCCGAACCAGCGAATGAGCTGCTTCAGCAGTAGCACCGGCTTAAACTGAATCTGTTCGCCCAGGCGAAGGCAGCGGATGAAGCGCGTCTCCACCTGCTCCAGCGCGCGCATCCGGATCTCCTCCGACTCGCTGGTCAGCTTCGCGAGTTGCGGCTCCGCCAGCTGCAGGGCCATGTTCTGTTTAACACTCATTTCAAACAGTTCGTCGTCGTACAAAAACCCTATCTACTAACTAACAACTTACTACTTGCTATCGCCTCTGTTCCTATTCTGGCAGAAAAACTAAACCAAATGACATTTTTGAAAGCGTCGTCGAAGTAAAGTTCTCAGACAATCGATTGTCCGTTGAACGTCTATCAAGTGTGGGACCATACCGGAATACCGGAAAAACGATAAATCAGCAGTTTTTGGTATTTTTTATTGTTCGTACCTTTTTATCCTATTTTACATTTTCTGGTTTATCTTCAACATTGAATTCAATTAATTTATATGTTTTTAAAACACTTTCATTGCATAAATTTCACCTTTAGCATCTTTGTTGGCATAAAGATATATATACTTAATACATTTAATTTTGATCGGAGTAAAAAATATTTCGCTATATATGCAGTTGGTTATTTATTTATCAAATGTATTTACTATTATTTGAAGTGTTGTTTTTTTGAACAAGCATATTCTAATTTTAAGTAAATGAAGTATTATCTATTAAATTTCTCCGAATCTCAGGGCATTTTAGTTATTGGTATTATATTTGTTGACCACATCTAGCTTGGCGCTGGGAAAATACTTAAACCTGGTCACACTTAAGCTGCCGTTTCGGTATTTTCAAGTTTAAATTATTCGGTAACGTTTGAACAAAATCTATTTAAGCAACCCGCAACGCTCCCTTCTGCAATTTTCCGAGAGAGCGCTGCAGCGGGCGCTGTTTTACACACGAATCGCTGATAGGATAGAATACCTTTGTGCTTGCGGGTAAATTATAGTGTTTGTTATTGTTAAGTACCCAAACTGCCTGTGTGTATCTGTGCGTTTCCGATTTTTGTGCAGTTTTACGGCATCGCAGTGAAGTTCAATTGCGTTCTTGCACATATGCAAGCACGCAAACCAAATCGCTAACCGGTTAATTTTCAAAGTCGAATAAATTTATATTTCTCGTTGTCCTTATGCAATGGAAATAGAATGATTCCTGCGATCTCATCAATGGGTATTTTGAATTGGAATCCGGCTCCATTGCTTTGGCATCTTGATGCAACTGTATGGGTGTGTGTTGCGTCTTGCGGTTATATTCTTTTGTTTTCGCGCGCGCCTAGCAAGCACACACACATAAATAAATACATACCTATATGGTGTAAAGTGACACTTGCTGAATTTATAATACAAACAAAGCATATGCCAAAGTGAAATGATGTCATGTGGGGGATTCCCGTCCCCCTCGCACGCATACATGCACACATGCCGGTCGTGCCTTTTCCACCTTTTCCATTTCCACTCACAGTTACATTCGCTTCCAGTTGGAAATCAATAGCCTCTGATCCCTCCCCCTCCCTACGTTACTTTTCTAATTAGAATGAGCACGCAATTAAGAGTTATTGCAAATGTTCTCTCTCTCTTTCTCTCTTACACACGCATATTCTAGTTGGAAGCAACAGGTCTCCGAAATTACATTCGAATGTTTTTCTGTGCCAAGAGTTGGCTAAGTGACAGTTATTTATGGCTAATCTTATCAGATTGCCCACTTAAAACAATGATTGCGATGCGATTATCGTTTCACATCATTGCTCATAGACCTTTGACCGCTGTGCTGGGGATGTACATACATAGTCTCAGAAATATCTTACAAATTCCTTTACAATTTCTTAAGAGAACGGATAGTTTGATATTTCAATAGCCTTATTTCGATGGATCGTTTCTACATCAGATCGCCTAGTATCTTATCAGACAACAATTGCAATTACAATTCCTTGACCGAATTGTTTGAAATTTTCCAGATCGGACTAACAATCAATTATCTTTAAAATTAGGCACATCTTCAAGATTAAGAGACACGTATCTGCTGTTTAAAATTATAATACCTTCCGCAAGGGTATCCGAATATATAGAGATATATTTTAAGACCCCAGCTAAAGTTCAAATCGACGACCCTGGCCCTCATATGTATATTACCATACATATCACAAGTGCAAAATTGATTGCTATATAATGCAGTCTGCATTCGGGTGTCTGGCATTTCAATTAGCAAACCGCGATTTATTGTAATTCGCTGTTGATAAGGCAACTTTTAGCCACAAGTCAGTCACAAACAATGCGATAAGCAATTATTGCACAGAGAGCGAACCGCTTATACTGTACGAAACTAGTATGCTTATTGCTTTTTTTATCGCCACCGCCAGGCATAAACAAACATCTGTGGCCTGTGACTCACTTCGGTTATCGTTTAACCTTTTTTTATTTTTTAGTTCAGAGTTGTAATTTGGAAATGGTGGGGTTTTGAGGAAGTTCCAACAAGTTCACGGAGATTGACCAATGAGCTATTCACCCTGCTCTGAACTCCCTTTGTGCTCTTTATCTTCTCCAATTTAAGCAGTGCATTAGCTGTCTGAATAGCGATTGTGATAAGATAAAAAGGGAAATCAAATCCCTGTCGAACATATGGCCTTAGCACGTTAAATCGCTCCGATTCCCGGCCGGACTCAATATTAGTGCTAACCCTCGGGATGAGTTTAAAGTTTCCGCAGTTGAGTTTTTAACAAACTGAGTTGTTTACAACTCAAACAGTAAAGTCGTTTGTTTAATCAACAAGAGCAAAGTTTGCTTAAAATTTCCAGTAACATACAGATAGATAGATAGAGACAGAGAGAGAAAGAGCGAAAAATCTTTTCCTCTCTATATTTTATCAACCATTTTGTTCCGCACTTTTATGGCTGTTTGTTTATTTCGGGGAAATTTAACAATTAATTGTGAGAATGATTGCTGATTTTGTGTGGCAAATACACACATGATTGTTGGGCATGTCTGGAGTCCAAAGTTCCTTTTAGTTAAATTTCGTTTACTCGTTATTCTCAGTGTAGCTCATGAGTCAGACCCAGGTGTGTTGGTGGCCTATCTGGGACACCCCAATTAAGTGGCGGTGCTATTAAATTATAACTCGACCCAAACACGAATAAATCGATCGGCACTACCTCAAATAAATGACAAGATAAATATTTTCCCTAGAAGTCTGTAAGCCCCTGAAAATGTTTTTGATAATTTTTTCAACAATATATTTTATTTTAATTCATAAGGGGATTCGAAATGGTATGTCCGTCCTACCTTTACAATTTATGATTCCACATGACTTTTGTACAATTGGGGAACCACAAAACCATAAAAAATTATTGCTTCGTTAAACTTCGAAATTACCAACAGTAAATCCAAGAAACTTGGCTCTTATTGCCTTAAAATTCTGTACCCTCAGTATGACCCAAATGTATTGGCACATGTGGAGAGGGAATGATATTATTCCATTTCCACGAGAGGCAGCTATATACATAAATATTTACACAAGTACGCGGATAAACGGGCTGAAATTGCGTCCCCAGCGCAATTTGTTTACCCTTCCTTTTGTTCATATGCAAATAAATATATAGATCAAAAATATCGAATGCATGTTCTGTACTTGTAAATATCTTTTTCAGCAAAAACACATGGGAACAACAGCCAACGATTTCCAATAGTTAAGACACCTCAACCACCCATTCCTCAACTCCAGCGAAATGACGGAGACACAGAGCGTTCCTCTGGCCCGTTCCATCGGTGCCTACATATTTGGCATCCTGCAGGCCATCATTCGATTCGCTTTCCGGCTTATCTATGGAGCAAAAGGCGAGAGTATGCCCCCAATCACAGATCCCATTCTGCTGGAGTCTGCCACATCACTGGCCAGAAAGATTCGCAACCAGGAGGTGAGTGTTTTAAATTATATTCCTCCGGTTAAGTATCTAAACTGAATTCTTGTATTAACCAGTTAAGCAGCGTCCAAGTGCTGGAATCCTTCATACGGCGGGTCAAGGAGGTGAATCCAATACTAAATTGTGTAGTCGATGAACGATATGATTTGGCACTTAAGGAAGCGGCTGAAGCGGACGCTCTGATCAAATCCGGCCAGTACAGCATTGAGCAGCTGTCCAAGCAGAAACCCTTCCTGGGCGTGCCCATCACTACCAAGGATTGCATTTCCGTGAAGGGTGCGTTATATAAGCTGCAACCATTGAACCTACTTTAACCTGTTCTATAACTTATTTTTCAGGCATGCTCCACACCTCTGGACTCTACGAGAGACGCGATGTGCGTGCCTCCCAGGATGCCGATGCCATGGCTCTGATGCGTAAGGCTGGGGCCATTCCCTTTGCCCTCACCAACGTCTCCGAGGTTTGCATGTGGTGGGAGAGCAATAACACGGTGCATGGTCGCACGAGGAACGCCTACGACACAAATCGCATTGTGGGAGGCTCCAGCGGCGGAGAGGGATGCATACAATCCGCGGCAGCCTCAGCCTTTGGCCTGGGATCTGACATTGGCGGCTCGATTCGAATGCCTGCGTTCTTCAACGGCATCTTTGGCCACAAGCCCAGCAAACTGGTGGTGTCCAATGTGGGCCAGTTCCCGGCGCCATTCAGCGCCGAACAAAACACGTTCCTAGGCCTCGGACCCATGTCACGCTATGCAGAGGATCTGCGGCCCATGCTGAGGATTATGGCGGGCGAAAAGGCAGCTGTTCTTAATCTGGACAAGGATGTGGACCTGACCAAAATGAAGTTCTTCTACCAGGAGTCCGACGGCGGCGGGCGTTTGATTTCCGCAGTTGATCCTGACCTGACGAAAGTACGTTATATAACAATTCAAATTTATTCCATTCTGATTTCCTTTGTTTTTAGGCCATGAAACGTGTGGCGCAGCATCTAAGCGAGAAGTTTGGCACCCAGCAGGTGAAGCGCATACAGCTGCCTCAGTTCCGCCAATCGGCGGCTATTTGGTTTGCCAACATGCGTGATGACAGCGGCCACGGGTTCGCCTACCAGCTGGGCAACCTGGAGCGGGACATCAACACGTACTTGGAGTTATTCAAGTGGTTCTTTGGGGCGTCCAAGCACACGTTTATTGGCCTGACAACGGCCATCATGGACAGCAATCAGTGCAAGCACGGTTCCCCCAAATATGATCACCTGGTGCGCAAGAGGAACGAGCTGAGGGCTGAGCTTCAGAAAATGTTGGGCGATAACGGCGTACTGATCTACCCCACGCATCCGACGGTGGCTCCTTATCACAATGAGCCCATCATGCGGCCCATTAACTTTGCCTATACGGGCATCGTCAATGTTCTGGGATTCCCCGCCACCGCGGTCCCGCTGGGAAAAGTAGGAAGCGAGGGTCTCCCGCTGGGCGTGCAGATCATCGCCAATTTCAACGAGGACCGGCTGTGCTTGGCTGTGGCTGAGGAGCTGGAACGAGCCTTCGGTGGCTGGGCAAAACCGGAAGTCCGACTGTGAAGCCAGTCTTAGCTGTGTGTGTAGCTTAGTTAGCTGTTATGTAGTGGTCTGGAGATTCTAGATCCTGTATTCTCGCCCCCCCCTAAAACATAACCCACCCACCCAAGCGATAAGGTATTCTATGTGTGTACTTTAGTGCCTCGTTGTAATATCAATTTTCGATGTGGTTTTATCTATTTTGTATGTGCTTTTATCGTAAATTAACAAAGGATCCATGTGGCGTGGATCCCTTTCCGTTTTTGCATTTATAATATATAATTGCAACCTAATTGTGCCTTATTCTATTTATTTATCCCACAAATAAGTCCCTCTCGGGAGCCACCGCTCGATGGGCAATCCGATTTCAGTGGCGGCTGTCGCCTGATAAATAAGAATGCTGAATTCGAGTCGGAGTAAACAAATATTTATTTGAAAGACCAAACTTAAAGATATGTCGACGCACCTCCTCCAAGGGTGCTCTACGGTGACTGGTGTTTCTATTTATTTTTTTTTTTTTTGCATTTTCTGTTTTTTTTTGTTGTTTTTTCTTGGTTTTTTTTTGCGTTATAGTGCCTGGCACTGACTCTTCCAAATAAACATTTTTATTTGGCAAGGGAAGCTAAAGAAATTAAAATTAGCAATATCAAGGATATCGTATTCACATGGTTCCAGTGCCTCTGCAGGGGCTAGAGTTTGAGAGTTAGCATATACGTTTGTAATTTGGTCACTTAAAACTACAGAATGTCCGGCTTAAAGGAGCAGCTTAACCCTTGCCGCCCAGCGACAGGATGAGCTTGAGCAGCTCGGTGCGCTTGGCTTTCACGGTATCGATGTGCAGGGCAGGAAGTCCCTCGATGACCTCGTACCGGTTCAAATAGTCGGCTATGTGGTCTGTCATGCAGATGACATGTATTCCACAATCGTAGCCATTGGCCTGCTGCAGGCAACGCATGGGCCGGAACTTAGCCTGGCGCATGTCCAGCACCTCCTTGATCTTGTTCATCAGCTCCACCGAGTTCCCGGTGTTGTTGTTACCATACGAGTCGAAGTGATAGAAGGTCTTCTCCGGCCGCGAGAACACCAACAATGACCAGTGCGTTCCCCCGGCCTCGGTGCTCTCGTTGTCGTTCAGAGCGAAGAAGATGAACGGCTTGTGGGCCGCGTTGCTCTGGCTTAGCAGCTGCTCCAGCTCCTGGTCGTCCATGTACTTCATGCACTGCGTCACCTCCGGGGCAATGAAGTGCAGATCGTGGTTGGTCTTGTACTTCACGTGCGACAGGTACTCGTAGTAGAAGCTCAGGATCTGGTCGTTCAGCCAGTGCGGTCCGTGCAGCAATTGCACGTCGGACATGCGCAGGCAGGAGTCGTGAAAGCTCAGCGAGATGGGGTCCGCCTTGGAATTGCTGCCCATCTTGGAGTGGTGTTGGTAGTTGTTGTTGAGCCTCGAGCGCCTCTGGGGGTTTTGGTTCTGGTTCTGGCGAGTGTGTTGCCTGCAAATGCGAAATATGGTTTTGTTAATATCGTGCACATATGTACATTTGTACTTTATTTGTGTAGGGTGTGTGATATTAATGAAATTCAAACAACAGCCTGTCACCTCAAAACTTTTCTATCTTGGGGCAGCATGTTGCCGAGCTTTTCCTCGGAAATGCAATTTAATTAGATTTTTCAATCGGAAGCAACACAACTCCAGCGTTTCAAAGTCAACGCACGAATGACGTTTTCGATTTCCTTTTGCTTTCGCTTTCTTTAGATCGCCGGCTGTTGTTGTTGTTGCTGGTTGTTCTGGCCGTTTGTGTTGTTGAATTAGTTGTTGCCTGCGTTGCCATCTTGCCCCACTTGTCACTTCTGTGCAACACAGCTTTCCCAAGCCACATTATTTCCATTAAATAGCTTCCTAGAAGTGTTTTAACTTCCACTTGTTTTTGAAATCCATTTGTTTTTGTGCGGTTACGAAAGTGCTTAGCAAAACAGAACGCAAGATAGCGGTTGGAGTTCGCGCAGGGTAAGTGGGTGAGGGGCGACGGGGGTGGGTGCAATTCACTTACCACGCAATATGGCCGCTATTCGATTTTGTGGGCTTTTGGTTTGTCCTGTTTTTGGACGTATCGCGCGTTTTTTCATTTATTTGGTTGAATGGTGACAGAAACTCAAATAGTTTAACTGATTTTTTGGGCTCTCCAAATTATACAACACTCAAATTGTTATTTTGTTTCCGCTGTAAACATTTTTAATCGTCTCGTCTTTTTGCGTTTAATTTTCGTTATGAAGCTGCCAGACTTTCCGCTTGTTCGGTCTGGCAACTTGACAAGCACCTCAAGTGCTGGGCAATGTGTGTGTTAAATTATTTATAAAAGTTTGTTTCACATAAGTAATCAGTTAAATTAAATTAAATCATTTTACTAATAATATACCATGTATCTAGATATACCATCTAATCAATATGTTCATAATTAATTGTTAAATTGAAAACCTCTTAATACTTTTTGGCATGTTTTATTAAGTTTTTTCTTTTTTACAAATTATTTATATTAACTGTTAAGCTGTAATTATTTACAACTCGGCTTGAAATTTTCTGGACAGATTAAATTGGAAATAGTTTCCGAAACTAGGCGATGGGATTCTTTCAAATTACTCGTAGGTGCCGGGCATTTAGAATCTCTTTCCGAGGTGTCGTCACTGGATTCGGAAAAATTGTAAACCCCATCTGCCTGGTTCCAGTTCCCATCTCTCAGCTGCTCATTCACCCATTTAAGTTGCTTGTTGATCTGGAAAATATGTACCAAATTTAAGATGTACAATTTATGTAGTTTAAAAACAACACTACCATCTCCACTAAATTTTGGTCGTTATCGGCATGAAACAGACTGGCAGTAAAATCAAAGATATTCGATGGCTTCGCCTTAATGGCCTCGGTGATTATGACCCGGATTATGGCCCGAATCTCTGGATGGCGTTGCAAGTAAGTGGCATCATCCTTGCGTATGTTCCTCGAAATATTTCCAATGGTTGCAAAGAATTTAGCCACATTATCCTGTCTTCTCTCCTCATGATTAATGGTGGGGTTTTCCAACTGTTCCGATTCAGCAGTGGAAACTCTATTATCCATTTTGTATATTGCCTGAAAAAGGATAGTAACCGGAAGTAAATAAATATTGGAAGTAATTCAGTGAATTTTCGGAGTTCTGTGAATTTTATAAACATAAAAGTCGATGTGTTCTTGATACATAGACTTTACATATACTTCACAAGCTTAAAGCTTAGAAAAAAGAAAACCCGACTCCGTGACAATGCGTATTGCAGCATTGCCGTGACCAGGATTCGAACCTGGGTTACCACGGCCACAACGTGGGGTCCTAACCACTAGACGATCACGGCTATGTCAGGTTGTTGGAGGGGGTCGACTCCCAACCCAGCTGCTCCCATGGTCAGCATCATTGACCATAAGAAAGATATTGTTTATATGTTGCACATTCACTTTTCCCTCTTTATCTCTTTAAAAATTAAACCGGTTTTACAAATCTGAAAGCTCAAATAATATGAATTACTAATAAACAGCTTATAATTCCAATTTTTTGCATAATTATTGTAATAAGATGTGCCACAACATAAAATTGCCAGACAAATTGTGAAAAAATCCATTAATAAAAAAAAATGTATTTATTAAATTGTTAAGCATTAATCTGCACCAGATTGTGTTTAATTGCAAATTTTATTTAAATAATGATTCATTAAAAAAATAAATAAATAAAAAAATAACCCAACTCCGTGACAATGCATATTGCAGCATTGCCGTGACCAGGATTCGAACCTGGGTTACCACGGCCACAACGTGGGGTCCTAACCACTAGACGATCACGGCTACGTTGGGTGTTGCATGCGCTCGGCCAAATGGCTGTTTTCACTAGCATGCGTAGAAAATCACAACAAACTGCAACATGCAACTTGACTCATAAAATCGAAATCAATGCATTTGATGAATGAATTGTAGATATTCATATTACTTTGTATTTTCCAGAAAATAACTATAACCAAAATGCAGATTCTCAACTTTTATTGACTTATTTTAGTATATTTAGTATATAGTATATATGTATATTTTAGCTACATATAAATATATATTATGGAGCTGAATTTGCTGGTGCCTGTGGTTGTTTCGCTCTCACTACTCCCTTGGTGTTTGCTTTGTTGCCGGCGGACGTGGATGGAGCTGCAGTGGAAGGACTCGCCTTCCCTCGATCCCGGCGCTGCTTGAGTCGCTCCTGGAGCTGAAAACGCAGCGTTTCCATGGGCGTGTTGAGGGTGAAGTTCATGTCGGGCAGCTGGTAGGTGGCAAGCAGGAAATTGCAGCGCACCCGCTCCTTGGCAATGCTCTTGATGAGCTCCTGTATCTCCTCGCTGTGTATGAAATCGGAGATGGTTTTCTTCACGCTCTCCTCCGTCTGCACTGCGTCCATCTCTAGCTTCGGCTGTTTGGGCGCCGATGGTCCGTCCTCTTCCACGGCGATGCTTTCGAACTGGCAGTCGGTGGGACTCATCCTCAAAGTTTGATGCTGACTCTTTCGAGCTCTGTTTCGCCCAGCTCTGCTAGATGCATCCATTGATGTTTCGGGCGATGTGCCTGTTTTATCTGACGTGGGCGGGGATGAGGATTCCCCGCTAAGAACTGTTGTTTTTGTAATGCCCGACGAAACTTTTTCCATGCCGGTCTTTGTTGTTTTCGGGGTGCTTTCGTTCGCCATCTTGGCCTTGGCGCCAGCTGTCGGTGGTGGTGTTACGTGACGTTGTGGTTCCATTGCTTCATCAGGATCCTTCAGGGATTCCTCATCGGAGTCCGCGATTTCAATCGAATTTAAATCGGACATTTTTGTTATTTGGCTTGCGAAAACAGCTGTGCAGAGAAGTGTTGTAAAACCCGGAATGTGTGCTGGAAAACTATGAAATACAAATGGCGCGTAATTTTGATTTCACTTAATTTGCTAACAATATTTTATGATTTTAAACCAATGTTGTGTAATGCAATTGTTTAATTACTATTCAAAACTGCTTTTACATTCCATTTTGCTTGTTGTACTTTCAAATATTTAAGCTAGCGTGTACGCTACTCAACACTTAAGCTTAGATTTGGATTCTCGCCGGCCTGATTCAACAACCCGGCATAGCCGTGATCGTCTAGTGGTTAGGACCCCACGTTGTGGCCGTGGTAACCCAGGTTCGAATCCTGGTCACGGCAATGCTGCAATATGCATTGTCACGGAGTCGGGTTATTTTTTATTTTTATTGTATTTGATTAACGAATTTATAAGATTAAATTAGTATTGCAAGTTCCATATATTTTTTAACTACAAGAAAATCTATCTTATTACTTTCTGCCAATCTAAAACATATTTGGAATGTGAAGGAAGTTTCAAGGAAAATAAATGCATTATAATAATGCTAGATGTATTGGGGAATTGAATATTCATAAATTATTATATTAAATTCAAAGCTTCAACGATAAATAATCACGTCTAAAACTGGGAAAAACCAAGCTTCAAAAGTGAAAGGCACTGGACCACGAACACGCCCAGTGAAAGGAGAGCATTTGCAAGTGTTAGTTTTTAACAATTAACTTCTTTTGATTTGGATTCAAATATGTACGTAAATACATATATGGTCTTAGTACTTCATTTGAACACTTTCAGCAATATATATTCTTCTTAATGGAAGCAATAAATATAATATGACTATATGATATGATTTAATGATGATAGCTGCTTAGATTGTGTTGAAATAACTCGCAACTGGTTTTCAGATTTTATTTCAAAGCTATCATTTGGCGGGCGGCTAACAACAACCCAACGTAGCCGTGATCGTCTAGTGGTTAGGACCCCACGTTGTGGCCGTGGTAACCCAGGTTCGAATCCTGGTCACGGCAATGCTGCAATATGCATTGTCACGGAGTTGGGTTATTTTTTTTATTATTTTATAAATACTATTTTGGTATTTAAAAAATTTGTTATTTAAATTAAAAATTATTTATTATGAAGCTTTTGCTTGAAAAAATTTAAGCTTATTTAATTTAGTAAACATTTTAATCTGTTAGGGTTATTTTTATTTAAACTGAACTACTAACCATAAACTAAAAATGCATACTTAAAATTTGTTTAAAGACAGCTATTTGTTATTTTAATTTAATAACATTTTGGTAATAATATTAATGTTTGGGTCTCCATTGACAGAAAGTATAAATTTGAAGGTATGGAAAAGTGCAACTTATAAACAATTGTGCTGACTTTTGTTTATTAATGTAGATCACTAGGTGACCAGCTGGGTTCCGAGCCATCAGCTTGCAACAACCCGACGTAGCCGTGATCGTCTAGTGGTTAGGACCCCACGTTGTGGCCGTGGTAACCCAGGTTCGAATCCTGGTCACGGCAATGCTGCAATACGCATTGTCACGGAGTCGGGTATTTTTTTGCAATTATTTTATTTCCTTAATTATTTGTTGTAGTCCCTTATTAACCTTCATTTAAGAAGTTAACATTTAAAATTCAAACAAACAGCATTTATTACATACACATGTGCATAATCGGTTTTATATATTTAAATTTTGATTATTTACAGTTTGCCTCTTTGCATAACATACAGAATATATAATTATTTCATTATTATAAATTAAACTATTTGCATTACTAAAGCTTATAAGGGGGTTCTGCTTTCTCCTCTTCTCGAAATTGCATCTGGATCTGTGATTTAGTTTATAGCATAATAAACACGCGCCCGGGCGGAATGTGTTTCCACTTTAGTTGATAGTCGAGGGGGAGGTATAAATAACAAGAAACAAATTACAAATTGACACAATGTTATATTAATAACTACGAAGCTGGCCCTTTACTACAACACAAGATACAAAATAAAACGGCTGGGAATTGGAATTTCGGTACCACTCTCCAACACTCCAGCTCTATCCCTACTCCACCTGATCCTTCTCGCGTCACTGCTGGCCGTAGAGCAGCTCGGATCCCGGTGGAATGTTGTTGGGATCCACACTCACATTAAAGTAGTTGGCTGGGCTCTGCTGTTGTTGCTGCTGAAGCTGGATCTGATGCTGGGGATTCTGCTGCAGCGTAAGGTTGTACGGATTCTGCACATACTCCTGGTAGATATCTGCAGTTGGTCCTGCTCCCCCTGCACTGGCAACCGGCGTAGCCTCGTAGACCGGCGCAAAACTGTGCACAATGGATGACTGCGGCATCTTGGGCAGCGATGGGTATGCATTTCCAGCCAGTATATGACTGATTGGCACATTGATGGTAGGATCATTGGCTGGAGTTGGCAACTGCTGCTGCTGTTGTTGCTGTAGCTGCTGCTGCTGCTGAAGCAGTTGTTGCTGCTCCGCCTGATACTGCTGGTAGTACTGCTGGTAGAACAATTGCTGCTGTTGCTGCTGCTGCTGCTGCTGCTCGGCAGTGATTTCCGTTGCCACGGGCAACTCAATGGCGTAACTGTTGTACGTATTGTTGGTGGTCAATATGTTCGTCTGCTGCACGATGGGAAGTGGTAACTCCGCCGGCTGGGGACTGTGAATGGGAGATGGGGCCAAGGCAGCTGCGGTGGCTTCGTTAACCAAATCCGGCAGTAAAGTGATGGGTTGCGGATCCACCACTACTGGAGGCTGAGGTGGCACAATTAGGGGCTGTAAAATAAATACATAAATTATTTTATTAAGAGATTTAATTATATATTTGTGAAGGGTGGCCCTTTCAAAACGACTTTTTAATTTTTAATTGCATTTATCAAACTACAGTCCCAAGATGGACCACTCGTTATACATATACTCTAATCTTTAACTTACCTGAGCAAATACAAAACTGGGCGCCTGCTGCAGTGCATCGGCCATGGGGGGCTGCAGTATTATGCTCCTTCTCGGCGACTCCACGGGCGAAGCTAACGTGGGAGTGGCTATCAAAGAAGTGGCTGCTGCACTCACCACCAACTCGTTGGCCAGGTACGAAGGCTGCTGTTGCACCTGGTTAGATGGCAAGATGGCCACTGGAGGCACCTGTTGCTGTGGAGGGGAAACCACAGCTGGGTTCGTTAAGGTCTGAGCACGCTTGCCTGCAAGAAGGAGCATACATTTGTGGGTCTTGATCAACTATTTAATTTGTATAAAAATATAAAGATAGAATTAAAATGGAAAGTGGTAAACAATTCAGTTCCTCCTGGCCAGACGCTTTAGCACCTTTAGCTTGGACCGGAACTTGGCCCAGGCTTTCTTACGCCGCTTGGTTGGCTCCATAAGGATTTCACTTATGGACGTGCCCCTGGGGGCTATCTTCAGGCCTTGATTAAAGATCGGCAGTGACAAGGAGGACGGCTCAACATATATAATCTGGGTGTAGTCCAGCGAGATTGCTGGTGAAATGAAATCTGCTGGCAGGGTCAGAGATTAAGCGGATTTCGTAGAGACCGCCTTACTCACCTTCATCGTGGAAGAGCTCCTCCTTGAGATTGGGCAGAAACTCGCCAATGCGACGCCAGGTTAGCTCCCACAGCGCCTGCTGCAAACTGCCATCCTGGTTGTGGAACACGCGCACCGAATGCATCACCAGCAGCATGTTCTTTAGGATCTCCTGCATCTGCTCCGACAGCGTGTCCGAGCCAACCTTCATGAAGCGCTCAATGAAGTCCAGTATGTCCAGCCACAGCTCGTTGAAGGCGTTGCCAAGTTCGATGAGCGTGGTCAAGTGCTGCAGGAACACCTTCGACATGATGGTTGCCGTTCGAATGCGCGACTCCTCCAGCAGAGCACCATCTAGCTGCTTAGATGCGCTGCTCTCTGGCAACAGTTCATTCAGCAGGGGAAACAGCACCTGATGGAAGCAGGAGCACCACTCCGTTCCCGACAGCGTCTGCAGGTCGTGCACTAGGAGAGCCCGTTGCTGCAGGCAGGAGATGGCGTGCGTCCGCACTTCCCTCCGCCTATCCATGGCCAGCCTGGCGATGCCCTGCAGTAATGGACACCAGCCTGGAGTCCATAACGCCGCCGATTGGGGCACAGTGCAGCCCTCTTCCGCCCACCAGCGGAAGATCTGCGCCGTCCGCGTGTACAGCGTATACATTAAATCCAAGAGTTGGATGGATAACTGCTCGTAGCGCTGGGCCAGATCCTCCTCCTCTGCGGCATTGCCCTGACTGAGATTATCTGCCGGGTCGGTTAGGAGAGTGAGATTGCTGCTCGAGGCGGACGAGGCCATGCCCGGCTTGCGATCGGTGCGCTTCTTCGAGCTCCGCTGCTTGCCCGCCGACTCTAGCTTACGGCGCTGGCGAATCCCTCCATCCCGACAGGTCTCCACGAAGATGCGGATGCAGCGCACACAGGCCTCGAAGTTGTACGGCGTTATGTGGGCCACACTGCGCACAATGAAGGCCAGCGAGTCCCAGCACTTGAACAAAGCAAAGGGGACATGATCCATTAGCTGGCAGCTGAACACCAAAGTGCTGATTGGAGCAGAAGTCGAGCTGGGCGGCGACTGGGGTCTGCAAATTAAATTGAACAGGAGTTTCAGTAAGGTTTTTTTTTAATGGGTATCCGCATGGATATACAAATATTTACCTGGATGCCGTAGTTAGTTCGCTATCCTTGTTGTTGACCAGAATCCAGTTCTCGGCTGTTGGACTGGAGGCAGCCGGGGTAGCAGATGCCTTTGTAAGCTCCGAGTCCGAGGTGTATCCGCGCTCGGGAGGTGTGGAAGAATCCTCCTCGCCACTCAAAGCGCCATCCGACTTGGCGCCACCGTTCAGTGGCAAAGGCAACTGGGCATCGTCGTAGCTGGGCGGGACAGCTCCAGCGCCCACGCACTCCAGCAGATTGAAGATGATCTGCCAGTCCTGTTCGGAGTGAATGTTCTGAGCAGAGGTCTTCAGCAGCTCGAAGATTCCAATAGATATTTGCTTGGAGATGCGCAGGAGCAGAGCAGGCTTCAGCATTAGCAACATTTTGAGGGACTGGAGGACGATGGGGCAGAGCTCCTCATTCCGCATAAGGTAAATGGCCAGCTTGAGCACCGCTACGATGCAGCGGTTTAGCAGGTAGTCATATCCGCACGACGCACTGCCCATGAGGAGTAGGTACATCTGGTCACGAACTGCTGGCCAGAGCGGGATCATGCGATCCCGATTGTGCACCACAATTTTGACGAGAAACTCCATCCAGAAGACCGTCTGATCCTCGGCGTAGGTGAGGCCAATGGATTTGTGACCCTGTGGGGCTTTGAGCAAAGCCAGAACACACTTGAGCAACTCCTGCAGCGACTCCAGCTGCACAAACTTGGACTCCTGGAGCATCTGGTCCAGCTGGCACTCCTTGATGCACTTCCGTCCGTGCTTGATGAAGTCCTGCTCCTCGTAGGTGGGCTCCCGCTGGCCCTCAGAGCTGATGAACGAGTACAGGCTGGAGAACAAGCCCGATTCCTGTTTCTCACGGGGCTTTTCTAGGATCAGCAAGGCCTTTCCATTTGCCTCGCAGAAATCTTCAACTTCAATCAGGGACTTGGGCAGTAGCTTTAAGCGGAACAGCTGCAGATACAAGTCCAGAATGTGCTTCCAGCTGTCCCTCAGACAATCGCCGTACTCGTGAACCAACAGGAAGACCGTCCTCATCGCCGCCTGAGCTTTGCCATTTAGTCCAAAGTTCACCGCCTGCTGAATTTCATTGTTCGCCGGAGCAGGCTCGTTCTGCTCAACGCTGCTCAGCAGCGTTGTGAACTTGCAGAGCGTCAGCACGAGGGCATCAAAGTCCGAATGGAGGTTATAATGCGCCGATATAGCCGCCGATTTGCTGAAACCTGTTGATAATCCAAAGTGTC
Organism: Drosophila setifemur; assembly: GCA_021224005.1. Taxonomy (NCBI): domain Eukaryota; kingdom Metazoa; phylum Arthropoda; class Insecta; order Diptera; family Drosophilidae; genus Drosophila; species Drosophila setifemur. The sequence continues at coordinate 10,763,382 of JAJJHY010005742.1, forward strand.
AACGAAATAAATAATTGATTAATTTTGATCAACTTACCCGAAAGTGTTTTCTGGTATCCCGTTTCTGTGCTCTTGTCAAACATAAAGCTAAGGGCGCTTAACGATGCGCCCCACACAATATTGAAGATCTCCACGTCGTAGGAGGAATCATGGACATAGTGGAAGTGGCCATCGTGGGTGTCTCCTCGTCGGAGCAGCACTTTCCACTGATAGTTCTCACGCACCAAACCCGTTTGTTCTGCCGGCATTACAATCTCCTCGTTCCTAGAAGGGATTTAAAAGTCTATATTAGTCAGGAGAACAAATACATATAAAGGTAATCTTACTTGATGGCATTAAAGACCTGTGTAAGCATCTCCTGGTCGAAATCATTTCCACCATTCAGGCCACGCAAATTTTTGGTAAAATCCTCCAGAGTCATGGGAACGTTTAGGCGCTTGGCATTGGAATTGTGTTGATCCATGTTTAACATGATGATGGCATAGGCCAAACGGAAGGCGGCATCAACGTTGGCAAAAGGCTCCTTATTTTGTATCTAAACAGGGAAACCGTAATGATGTTAGTAAAGAACACATATTCACACAATTATTCACTAAATACTTACATGCCAGTGATCGGAAAAGTGTTCCAGCACCAGAAAGATCAGAGGAGCCTCTCCGGGCAATCGGAAGGTCTCCAGGTAAAGGCGCAGAGCTTGATCCACGCGAAGCCCAGTAAAATCGAAAGAGTCCACAAAGTTGATCAGGATCTTGGAGTCAACATTCTTTTTTTTCGAGATGTACTCGCCGATCATCTTCTTGTCCAGGCCGGGATTCTCACGCAGAAACAAGGCCACTTGCATGGGATCCAGCTCGCCGTTGAGGATGCCATGCTCCTGCAAATACTGGATGCCCTTTTCCGGCCGCTGATTGAATCGCTCCGTGCCCTGGGACAGCAGACGCTTCTTCTGCTTGACGTTGGCCAGCTGCTCGCTGGTTATGCCCAGTCCATCCCCGCCAGACTGCAGGCGCAATCGTTGCGAGCTGCTGTTTATAAAGCTTGCAATGTTTTCCACCCGATCTTCCGCAGCTGCTCCTCCACCAGAATCAATCACGATGCCCTCCAGACCGCTATTGTGTCGCGAATGGCGACTGCCACCAGTTAAGGGAGCTGCTTCTGGCGGGAATTCCCTTTTGTTACTGCTGGTGCTCTTGGCCGCCGCACAATTCCTCTCGATGCTATCTATTACACTTATCAGCGTGTCCATCGAGATGATGTGGGTGCTGTACACCGCATTCGTAGCTGATAGTGTGTACTTGCTCAGCAGGTTGGTCAGGCTCTCGAACATATCCGTGCAATATAAATCGCAGTCGTAGTTGATGTACAGCTCGGTGACGAAGCCGGGAATGCGCCACAGCTGGAGAAGATTGTCCAGCGCCAGTTCGCGCATCTCGTATGGCGTCTTGGGATTGTCGCTGGCAATGATTTCGCTTAGCTTCCTGAGGTAGCCCTCCAGCTGGAACTTCAGGTGACCCCGCAAGGACTCAAAGAGCAGGAAGCAGAGCTGCAGATCGGCAGCAAAGATGCTCAGGCGCTCGGAACTCAGCAGCTGTTTAAATTAATTAATTATTTATTTAGTTTCAAAGAAGGAAGATCTAATCCTCACCGAAATCAAATTCCTGCACAGATCGTCTTTCACCAACTCAAGCAATCCCTCGTACTTGCCAATATTGTCGGCAGCCACTTCGAAGGCCACTGTGAGCAGACTCAGGCCCGTGTGCATCATGCTGTCCGAGTTCTGCTTGTCCAGCGGATTGCACAGAATGATGAGGAAGCGGAAGAGCTCCTGGATGAAGGGCAGGCCATAGGGCAGAAGGGAAGCTGCGTCCTGCTCGCTGGATTGCTGCGTGAAGCGCACGCCCACCGAGTTGATGTACTCGCTGCTGTTGGCCTCGGTTAGGGTGCTGGTTACCTCGCCCGCCTCTCCCTCCAATAAGGGCTCTGAATCTGCATTCTCCACAAGAATGGTGGGGCCATCCGTGGCCTCAGAATCCTCAGCTCCCGCAGCAACACTCGCTGCGGAGGTTGGCGTCTGTGTGATCTTTCCCTGCATATCCAGAATAGTGCCTGCTGGACTGGCTGGCGTGGTTGCCAAAATTGGAGTTTTCAAATGGCCGGGAACTGCCAGGTTGCTGGCGGGCTGTGGTGTCTGGGGAGGCTCCTCCACCGTTGAGGATTTCCTGGGGGGAGCAGGGGGCGCCACCTTTCGCTTGAGCTTCTCCTGGGCCGCTCCACTGGCGGCATCTCCGATGGTGAACCGCTTCTGGAGGATTGTGTCGCTGCGCTCCTCCGCAAATTGCGGCAGGCGCATGAAGAACAGTAGAACCATGTCCTTAAGCGACTGCTCCGCCGAGCGTCGCAACAGTTCACTCAATCTAGGCTCAAAGCAGATCTTGAAGCAACTGAGCATCACCTCGCACATGGACTCGTTGCTAACAGCAGCGCCTTCGGGACTGCGGATCAGGGTATGGAGCACCTCGATCACCCGCATAAAGGTCACGCTGTCCGAGGACTGATCGGTGCCCATAAAACGGGCATGGGTCACGGCATCGGCAATCCGCTCCACAATGTCAGCCAAATTGGGAGTAGTGGGATCTGCAAACGTATCGAAGAAAATAAGCTGGGGGGCAGGATTTTTTTTCCATGTAAACTCACCTATCAGCCCATATGACAAGAACTTATTAACCGAGGCCAAGGCCAGACTAGTCAATGGACCTGTAGTGTCCGCGGTGCGAATCACCTCCAGAAAGGGAGCAAGAAATACCTGCGGCTCGATCAGGCGCAGATCCTCGATGCGGTTCAGCTCCTGCTTGAGGTCGATGAACAGCTTCAGCAGGCTGTCTTTCTCCTCGTCCTGCAAGACAAGAGTTACATTCCACCCCTGAGGCGCACTATTATCACTACTTACCACGTAGGCGGTGGCATTCCAGCGCGTTCCACGTCGCATGGCCGTCATCAGGGTGGCCATTTCGCCCCGCACCACATAGATGCCATTGCCCGGTAGCGACATCGTGTCAGTGTCCGTGACCGCTTCGGGCTCTTGCTCTATGGCTCTTCAGAGGCTTCCAGCCAAGATGAAAATTCGCAATCGCAATCGCAAGTTGTGGGGCAGGCTCCTCTTCGCTCCTCTCCTGCTCGCATATGTTTTTCCTCACTCCGCACGCCCACGCACACACACTCGCTGCGACGATTCCGCGTTGAATCGAACGAAACTCGGCGCGCGTTCTAGTTACACATGTTTCACTGGTCGTAAAGAATATTCAATTTGTTTGCTAAATTTTGGTGACGTTTACGTGTCGTTTCGTTTGTGTTCTTGTGTGCAATCGCAGTACGATTATTCTGCACTCACGTCCCACAGCACTGGCCTATGACAGTGGCTCACTTTACAACACTGCCCTTGTCAGTACTGACAACTCGATGGCAACTATCGAAACTATCGTGATTGCACTTAAAACTAAACCGATGCATGTTGTCTAAAATATTTAACCGACATTGGTAACGTTTAAAAAACCAATAAACATTTGGTATTGCAATAATGTCATTTCGATATATATTTTAATTATTTTGAATAATTTTATTAGCACTTTTTGGATTTGTACCGTTGTTTCTAGCGACTATGCCATCGCCGTTTTCCAATAATACGAGAACTCGTATGCATTGGAATATACATTGTTAATAAACAAATCACATTCCAAAGATAGCGATATAGTGTAGATATAAATTAATAATAAAATTATAGTTTGTAAACTGACCGCTATATCTAAACGATATATTGGTTAAAAGCTAATATATAGCCCCATCAAAAGTCCATTAGCCTTTGCCGGTGCAGCAGAGTCGGCGTATTTTTGTGTTAAAACACAACGGTCACACTGGCGCTTGGTTGACAGCTGTAGTGCGTAGGCGAATTTCTATTTTTTCCAATTTTCTATTTTGTTAGAAAAAAGTATTAAATGCTGTCCAAATTCGTTACAGACCACCGCGAACACTTGCATTGAGGCGACCGAGCACGGGGCAGGTGGAATTGAGGGACTCAGCAATACCAGAGCAGACTAGAACGCGAACAATATGGGAAACACGGACTCCAAGTTGAACTTTCGCAAGGCGATTGTGCAGCTGACTCAGAAGAACCAGAAGATCGATCCGAGTGACGAGCAGTTCTGGGAGCAGTTCTGGCAGGGACACCAGACGACGCTGGAGGATGTGTTCGCGCTGGTCACCTCCAACGAGATTCGACAGATCCGGAACGAGAATCCTGCCAACCTGGCCACGCTCTGCTACAAGGCGGTGGAGAAGCTCGCCCAGGCGGTGGACAGCAGCTGTCGCACCCAGGCGGAGCAACAGTGTGTCCAGAACTGCGTCCGCCTGCTGATCCGGTGCCTGCCCTACATCTTCGAGGACGACAAGTGGCGCGACTTCTTCTGGAGCAGTTTGCCATCGCAGGAGAAGACCATGCCCTTGGCGCAGTCCTTGTTAAATGCCACCTGTGATCTGCTTTTCTGTCCGGACTTTACGGTCACTGCTACGAGGCGCACGGGTCCCGAGAAGGCCGAGGAATTGGCCAATATCGACAGCTGCGAATATATTTGGGAGGCGGGTGTGGGTTTCGCCCAATCCCCGCCCCACAACGCCCACATGGAGCGCAGGCGCACGGAGCTGCTGAAGCTGCTGCTCACCTGCTTCTCGGAGCCCATGTACCGGCCACCTCAGCAGTCGGAGGAGCCCAACAAGTGGATTGCCTACTTCACCTCGGCGGACAACCGACATGCCCTGCCCTTGTTCACCTCGTTCCTAAACACAGTCTGCTCCTACGATCCGGTGGGCTTTGGAGTGCCCTACAATCACCTGCTCTTTTCGGATACCACGGAGCCCCTGGTGGAGGCCTGCTTGCAATTGCTAATTGTCACTCTGGACCACGACATGGTTGTGCAGCAGCAGCTGACCCAATCGGGTCAAGCTTGCTATGACGAGGGCAACTGCGGCGACAATCTGTTCATCAATTATTTGTCGCGCGTGCATCGGGACGAGGACTTTCACTTCGTTCTTAAAGGAATAACCAGGTTGCTGAACAATCCTCTTGTGCAAAATTACTTGCCCAACTCCACCAAGCGCTTGCATTGCCACCAGGAGCTGCTCATATTGTTCTGGAAGATTTGCGACTACAACAAGAAGTTTCTGTACTTCGTGCTGAAGAGTTCGGATGTGCTGGATATTCTGATTCCTATCCTGTATCATCTAAACTACTCACGGGCCGATCAGTCTCGAGTGGGTCTGATGCATATTGGTGTGTTTATATTGCTGCTGCTATCGGGTGAGTTCTCCCAAAAAAGAGGTTAAGAAATATTTGATTTATTCAACATTATCCCTTAGGTGAGCGCAACTTTGGCGTTCGCCTGAACAAAGCCTACAACGCGACTGTGCCCATGGATATACCCGTCTTTACTGGAACTCATGCCGATTTGCTGATCACGGTGTTCCACAAAATCATTGCCACTGGCCATCAGAGATTGCAACCTTTATTCGATTGCCTGCTGACCATTCTGGTGAATGTTTCGCCCTACCTGAAGACCCTCTCGATGGTGGCCAGTGTAAAGTTGTTGCATCTCCTGGAGGCCTTCAGCACGCCTTGGTTTCTTCTCTCTGCTCCTAGTAATCACCATCTGGTCTTCTTTCTGCTGGAGATATTCAACAATATTATACAGTACCAGTTTGACGGCAACTCGAATCTAGTCTACACCATTATACGCAAACGTCATGTGTTCCATGCCATGGCGAATCTGCCAACCGATATGGCTGGAATATCCAAGTGCCTGAGTGGACGCAAAACAGGTGGAAAGTTCAATTTGCCGAGGGTTCCGCAGAGAAGGACGACAGCTGTTACACAGGAGCTGCCCTCAGCCCACGTGCAGGAGGAGTACATCGAAGAGGATGAGGACGAGGAGACGGAAGAGGATGTGGACGGGGATGCGGTGAATGAGGAGCCCAAAGCAGAGGAGGATCTCGAATCGGAGACGGAGTCCCACGAGCGATCTCAGGCTGGTGAGCCGCAGGCGGATGTTCTCACGGCCCAGCCAGCCGAGCCAGGCACGCTGAAAACATCCCTTCTGGACACACCGGCCATCGGTCAAATGACCGAGCGGGAGCAGGCCCATCCGAACGACAAGCCACAGGGGGAGAGGGAGGAGACCACGGAAATCGTTCCCTATGATAGATCAGCTGCATCCACACCAACTGGCGAGCGAAAGTCCACGACCCCCACGGAGTTATCGCGACTGTCGGTGGCTCATCGCGGTAGCATTCGCATGGTACCCGGTGAGGGTGATCGATGGGCACCCACACCCGAATGGATCGTCTCCTGGCGCTCCAAGTTGCCGCTGCAGACGATCATGCGGTTGCTGCAGGTGCTTGTGCCGCAGGTGGAAAAGATTTGCATCGACAAGGGTCTGACCGACGAGTCGGAGATTCTAAAGTTTCTGCAGCATGGAACGCTGGTCGGCCTGCTGCCCGTGCCGCATCCGATTCTCATCCGGAAGTACCAGGCGAATGCAGGGACCACAGCCTGGTTCCGTACCTACATCTGGGGAGTAATCTATCTGCGCAACGTGGAGCCAGCCATCTGGTACGACACGGAGGTCAAGCTCTTTGAGATTCAGCGCGTCTAGGTCAGTAATCCCAAACAACAAACCCATAAAAATCAACAGCGCAGCGAAACCGTAGCTCACACGCTTTGGCATTTATTGTAGTTAATTTATTTAGTGCATAACTCATTCCAAAAGTCTTTGTGAAAAATCGATCCGTTCACCCAATGTCTGCTTATCGGTTCCCCATGTTTTACGATTCCGTGGAGAAGAACCCAAAGAACCCTTTTTAAAAAAATATGAGGCTTATCAGCTGTAACGATATAGCGTGAGTTCCTTTTAACTGATTTGTTATCGGCTTTTTATGTTGGTATTCAATTGCTTTTCTTCCCAATTAATTAGTTTATTGAGCTTTCAAAAACCGTTTAAGCATAATGAGTTTGTACTTTAGTTGTAAACTAAAATATTAAACGCTTTAATTTATTTATTTTTGTAATCTGTGACACAAAACAAGTTCCTTGTGCCGTATTTTAAATGCATTGCTTTATTTATTTATTGATTTAATTAAACTTTTAACTCTGTACTGTAAATGCAAATCCTCGAAATTCACAGCTAATATCGTATTTAATGTAAAACCGCTGAATTATATTAAACTTTCACCTTCTATGCATAGATTTGTGCCCCCATTTCAGTTCAGAATTCCAAAATATACATTTAAGTATGCTTATTGTTCAGTTGACCAAAAACAGTTTTAGTTGCTCTTGTAATTAATAGGAAACTTCAAACACGGATATTTATAATATTGAAAGGTGTAATAGTCCATTGTCTATGTGTGCTTGCAATATATACAACTATTAAAAGATATACCTAATAACGAAATACCAATAAATTAAATATACAGGCACCTATACAAGTCAGTTCTTACAAATTAATATACGAAATAAATAAGAAACTAAAAGGGTATTTTGCATTTTTCATTTAATTAACAAATAAGCTTGGGAGCTTTGGATTTTTATATAATTTCACAACTTTCGGCGCAATAAACAAACAAAATGTATAAACAAAATCTTAAAACATGAATCAGACTAAACAAAAGCGAGGCTATCAATCAATTTTCGTTGTTTCGTGGTTGGTTAGAGTGCGATGCCAAAAAGCATACTTCATGATGAATATTATGAGCAGAGATGCCGCTGCCACCATGCCGGGCTTTCCCGGTTGGGGTGATGTTTCCCCTCCAGACATGGTGGAGAACCGATGGGCCCTTAGCTGCAAGGCGAGAGTATGAGGCGTTGCCATTGCTGCAATGCAATGATCCGGGCTTATCCGAGACAATGGCGCTAGTTGTCACGACTGGACGGCAGGTGGTGAGGCTGCAGCCGTAATTGGAGGAGCCACAGGCATAATGCTGAACTTAATTAGGGATCCCTTGCTGCGTTTCTGCACTATTTTCCCAATCACCTGCGGCTCCTTAATGGTCTGCTCGATGCTCTTCACTATGCCTTCGGCCTTGCTGTCATCTGAACCACTGGAACCGCCCTGAATGAGGACGCGCACCTCGTGCCGCTTGGCCAGCCATTTAACAATGTTTTTGAGTCGCGACGAGAGATCGTGCTCTGTGATGCGGGCTCCTATGGTCAGGGATTTCTCTGATTTCTTCTGACCCTTTTCGCTGGAAGACTTTGATGTGGAGGAGTCGTCGGAGAGCATTTCCGAGGCGGTTACCAATCTATAAATGATTTATTTAATGTTAATGTTGAAACAACTTCTCCAAGTTACCAACTTGAACATGGGGCGTCCAGTTTTGGCATCCGTCTGGTCCAAACGCAACAGGTGCAGCTCCCTCCGCTTGGCCAGCTTTTGGGCCTCCTCGAGGGTGGATATACTCATCGACTGATTCTGCTGGATAAGAGTGATCTTCTGTGCCTGCGTTTTAGGTTTCTGGTCGCCGGTCTTGTTAATCCCGGGATTACCGCTTGCCGCCCTCTGGTTTTGGGCCAAATTCCAGTGCACTGATAAATGGCGTTGTGTTTGCTGCTGGAATATGAATGCAGGAGCATGTTGCATGCTCAACAAGCTGCGCATTACATGCTGGAAACGTTGAAGCTGCATTTTCCTAAAATAATTTGTATTTTCTTTTTGAGTTTCTTTGTGCTTGTGCAATTTGTTTTCTTTCTGAGCCGCAGAGTTGTCAGGTTAGGCTTATTGGTTTTTAAATTATTAAAATATATATATATATTAAAAAAACAATATATGGCTGTTTGGCTTTAGAAAATATCGCCTTTAAAAACTAGTCTTAACTATTAGAAATCGTAATTGTTTTTTTTTGTCTTGCCAAATATTATCTTATCAGCTGACCAAAAAGTGAGGTGACAACTTTGCATTTTTGACGTCACAGCGATAACCTGAGTTATCGACAAAATGAAAGCTTGGGTAATCGAAATTTAATTTGAATTGTTTAGATTTTAATTTGCAGAAAGTTATCAGTAAATATATAATTAGTTTGTAAATATAAACTTAATTTCTACCACGCTGCCCATATCCACCGTAATTGCGCCTTCTATTCCCGTTCCGTTTCTCCTCCCTGGCCCTTTGCTCCGCTCGCCAAATGGCTCTCAGATTGTGGCATTCCGGCGAATCCGAGTGCTCCTGCAGGAGCTGGGCCATTTCCGGCTGGCGACATGTCTCGCACTCCTCCCACCGGCTGAACTTGTTTACATTCCGGTCGCACGGATCCGTTGCATACAACATGCACTCGTCCGCACAAAAGTTGTAGGACCAGAACTGTCCGGTTATGGTTTGATTCTGGCAACGGGGCTGCACAGTTTGCAGCATCTGGAAGCATTTGGTGGACAGCGATGGATCGATATTGCCTCCATTTGCGTACGCATCTTTTGGGTTGTAGTTACTCTGCCTCGGCCAGGATTGCCTTTCCGAATTCCCAGCAGGCGCATCAAAATTCGAACTCGAAGGAGCTCTTTGACGCTGCCAGGGATCCTGATCCATGTTCGCTGGCATCGAGGGGTTCTGTCTTTGCCAGGGAGACCGCTCCACATCCTCCAGGCGCGGATCACTGGGACGATACTGTTGCGACCAGGTGGGGCGTTCGGTCCTCGCTGGTTGGTTGTAGTTGGCATTGTAGTTTGACTGCGGAATCCTCCCCTGATTCATTTGCCGCTCTGGGAGCCAGGTTGAATCCGATTTCTGTCTAGTCCTGTCCCAGTTGTCAGACTTGCCCTTGAGGTCGCCCACCTCAAAACCACCCATTCCTTGGTTTTGATCCACCGCCGCTTCATCGTAGTCCCCATAGCTCCCCGCTCCCGGTTCTGATTGGGGTCCATAGCCCTCATTTCGTCCAGGAGGCATTTGTCCATAAGAATTGTCCATGTCGCCACCGTACCGTCCTGGCAGATTGCCCAGGCAAGCTCTTCCAGAGCACTGGCGGGTCTCCTGCAGCTCCATGCGATGGACACTCTGACACTTGGCCTCCGCCCGAGGATTAAGGTACTGTCGTTGGCGCATCTCGTAGCCCTCACCGCAGGTCACGCTGCAGGCGCTCCAGCTGCTAAAGGAGCTCAGTTGGCACTCCGCCATTCGTTGCTGAGGTGACTGATAGTTGTTCCCGCCCATTCCCATTCCCATACCCATACCCATTCCCCTTCCCATTCCTGATTCCAGATCCTCCAGTTCGGATGTCTCGCCCACGTTCATCACCAGGCTGTTTTGGCCACACATCTCGCCTTGGCATTCGCGCTCCTCATACTGGGCCACATTGCAGTTGTAGATCCTCGAGAGCTCGGGTTGCTTGTAGACCCGCCTCCTGTACTGCATGCCAACGCCACATTTGGAGGAGCAGTCGCTCCAGCTGGACCAGGGATGAGTTAAGCACTCCCTGGGCACATCCGGATCGTTGTTGGCTGTAAAAAAATATGTTTTTTTTTGGGAGATCCTATGATATCCACTTCACTTACAGTCCTCATTAACACATCTTCTCTCGTAGATGCGTTGGCGCTTCACCGTCAGTATGGCCATGGGTTTCATGGGAGCTCCATCCTCATCGTAGAATGGCGAACGCGGATCGTTGGGGAAATCGGAGCGCATTCTCCTGATCACATCCGGCGGAACCTGGGGCTGATCGGGCGACTGGAAAATAAAACTAGTATTATAGATATTCCTTTCCGAAAAATCAGCAATTTAATGTACCGTGTAGGTGGGACCCGCATCCGTGCCCACATCCCAGGGATAAAGATTGATGACTTTCTCTTCCAGCCAGGTGCAGTTGCGCAGGCACAGCTCCAGTCCACTCACACCCACTATCCAATCTGGCGAGGGTTCTATCTTCGAGGCAAAGGACACCATGTGATGCAGTGGATCCACTCGAACGGATGCCATCGACTTGCTGCTCATGTTGGGAAACGAAGGTCCTCTCGCCTTGATTATGGTGCGTATTTTCTGGTCCTTTAAGGGGTTCACAGTTTACTTAAGTTAATTTGGAATCGGATAAATATAGTTACCCTAAAGTTAATGCTGAATTCCCTGTCCAGGAGTCGTGAGCTGCAGTGCTCGGCATATTGCTTCACTGCCTCGCTGGCCAGGGCACCGGACTCCCAGAACCTGTAATCCGCACTGTGGGCAGCTCCGACCAGCTCACAGAAACGAGTCTCCCAACCGCGAGCAGGGAAATTCCTGGGATGCAGATTCCTCGACCAGACGCCCTCGAATATTAGCTGCCGGAAGGGATGACACAGAAGGTGACAAAAGGACTGAACACTGACTCACCTCAAAACGCGCCTCATCGCAGGCGCAGCAGGGAGCACTCTCCACCGGAGCCATGGGCTGGCTCTCCACATCATCGGTGACCTCCGCGCAGATCCGTTTGGTTAGGCCACCATCGTCCATATACCATACATCGCGATGCTGCTGTACAGTGGCCCGGATGAGGACACAACCGCTTTCCGGCTCGGTGGGAGCCACCCAGGTGAGATGCATGTGGGTCTTGGGGTTCGTGTTGGTGTTCTCCACCATGTTGATGCAGTTGGGACTGAAGCGGGTCTCAATCAGGTCGCTCAACTCAAAGCGTCCCAGGTCATCGTTGTAGCTGAAGTCCCCGTCCTCATTCTCCAGCGCCAGGATGAAGCTGATGTAGCGGTGGCCATTGAAGGCGTTTAGGGAAACTGAGGAAGGCAAACAGTCTGAGAGAGAGAGGCTTCCAAGCTAGAACCAAACCAAGCCTGGCCCTTATCGCCGACCTTGAATTCCAGCGAATTCGCAAAGGTCCCATCCTGATAAGCCGAACACAAACATGTGCCGCATTTGTTTACTAAACAATAAACATTGCGAAATCCCATCGGTCAGCCCTGGGTCTCGGCTCTAATCATCTCCCAACCAAGTTCAAGCGCAAGGCCAATGAACTCTCCCGCTCCCGCTCCCTCACCGTTGTATTCCTGGCCGAGAATGTACGTTTCCGGATTACCCGACACACTTATGACGAAGTTCTCGTCCACGGGCGACTTGGGTGCGGCCGTATTGGCCGGTCGACGTGTGCAAATCAAACAGCTGACCCTGTCGATCACCAGAATAATGAGGAAAAGTAGCTCCACCAGCGGAGTACCACTTGACATCCACATATTTCGTTGGAGATCTCAAAGTATCTCAAACTTAGAACCATTCACCGCGAGCGACGCTTCGAAACTGAGCACAGCTTTCTGAGAATTGATTTTGGTTTGCCAAAAAGAGGAGAGAGAGAGGATTCCAAGCTGAGTCCGGACCGATAAGCCGGAGCGCCTTATTTTTCTGACCCACTGATACAAATTGTGTGCGACGGAGCTCTTATCTCCGGACTTTGCCGGAAAGCCGGAAAACTAACTATCCGGACTCTTAAAGACTACTAAAGAGAGCCAAAGTCAAGGTGTTCTCTTGGGGATTTGAATATCGATTTCTGGACTCTCAAAATTAAGAAAATATTTAAATTTACAAGCTTAAATATTACAATTTCTAGAAATATCTGTTATAAATTTGAATATTTCTTAATTTTTTTTCCTTATACTCTTCTGTACGATTAATAATTAAGATTCTATAAATATTCCGGAAAATTCTGTAAATTCGGTAACCATTTAATTGGATTGTCTTAATAATTATTATTCAAATATTTTATTTTTAAAGCCAAGCAATTTTCCTTAAAATAATTAAACACTTAACCCCCATATCGACCACGTCTTTGGGAGTCGTAACTGTTCCTGGTCTGCGACATTGGCTCACCAATGTCACCCGCTGCTTCGGTGAATCGGAAACCATAAGCTGATCCTCCAGCTTGGTTGAAGGATCCTCCGGCATACGGATCCATGGCATCGTTTTCAGTGCGTTCCATATTCATCTGGGGCTGGAGGCAGGTGCCCTCGCAGGCCATTAGCGTTCGGAAACGGTTCCTGTTCTCGTCGCAGTTGTCTGTGGTGAAGATCTTGCACTCGTGATCATCGTTGTCGTAGAACCAGAAGTTGCCCACCACCACGGGATTGGCCAGGCAGGGACGCGTGGAAGCGTACGGCTTCTCGAAGCAATAGTCCTGGACCACATTGTAGTTGTTCCCATTACCCTCGCCGGTGGTGTCTCCCACATCCTGTTGCCGATCGGGATAACGACCGCCGTAAGGAGATCGGGTGGTAAAACCAGGTCGCAAACTAGGAGTGGTGTAATCGTTGAAGTTATTATATCCAGGAATGGTATTATAACCAGAGTTGGTATTCAATCCTGGATTGGAACTATATCCAGGATTGGTATTATATCCTGGATTACCTATATTTCCTTGATTGTAGTCAATGTAGTTACTGCCAGGTCTGTTGCCCACCAGTTTCTCATTGTTGTAGGAATTGAGAGAGGGAAATCCAGATCCCGAAGGTTGCCTCCGATTGGAGTCATAGCCACCTCTATTAGCAGTAGGACTATAGGGATTTGGGTCTCTATTATCAATCGGGCCAAATAATTGGTTTGGTGATTCCTGGGTGTTATCCAAGGTGTTGTAAGGGGATCTACTGTAGTCGTTTACCTTTCTATTCCAGGCTTGGTTACCCGCAGCGGGCTCCTGCCTGCTGCTCCACGAGGGTCTCCGACTATCAAAACCACCCTGATCCGTTTCACCGAATAAATCTGTCTCGGGCAGAGCATCCAGCTCCCCATTATCCGGAATGGTGCCTCCACAATCCGAACCCATGCACTGCCTAGTCTCCTCCAAGGGCATTCGCATCACGGACAAGCATCGCTGCCTGGCCTGCTGATTTATGTAGTCGCGGGAGCGCGTAGAGGTGCCCCTTCCACAGGTCTTGCTGCAGGGCGACCACTCAGTAAACTTGCTCAACTGGCACTCGGCCATTGAGTTGCCTCCCAATGGGTTCCTCTCCATGCCCAAACCAGGCTCGCCAGCGAGTAGTTCCTCCTCCTCCTCCTCCATTGCACCGCACAGCGTGCCCTGACACTGGCGCATCTCCTCCAGCCGATGATTGCAGTTGTAGTTCTCGGCCATGGTGGGATTCTTGTAGCTACGCATGCGCTGGGAGTAACCAGGTCCGCAGCGAGAGCTGCAGTTGGTCCATTCGTTCCAAGGATGCATGTCGCACTCCTGGGGTCCTTCTTGGAGCCCTATTTCAAGGAGTTAAAAGGAATAAAAAATTCTGAAAATCCGGTTCGTCCTTACCCTCTTCGCACTCCCTGACATACAGCTTTTTCCTGGTTATGTAAAGAGTGGCCAAAGGTTTCATTGAAGCTCCAGTGGGATCGTAAAACGGAGATCGATAGTCACTGGGATAGGAGGAGGTGATGCGACGTATCACATCAGGTGGCACCTGCGGCTGATCCGAAGACTGTAATAAGGAAAACCTTAATAAATCCAGAATATATCCTTAAATTCCATCTCTCCACCCACCATATACGAGGGCCCCGAATCCGTGCCAATGTCCCAGGGAAACAGGTTCAATACCTTACTTTCAAGCCAGGTGCAGTTGCTCAGGCATAGTTCCAGTCCGGCCACACCCAGTATCCAGTCGGGCGAGGGATCTACCTTGCTGGCCAGCGAAATCTGATGATGAACTGGATCCACTCGAGCATTGGCCAGAGTGGAACCCAGGGAATGGGAGCGGTAAGAAATCCCAGGAGCCTTGATTATAGTTCGCACCCCGCCATTCTGTGGGTGGAAAGAGGTTGAAGATCTCTTCAAGGAAAGGAAGGAAATATACCAACCTGTGCATTATCCCTGATCTCCCTCTCCAGATTGCGGGTGGCTCCATGTTCGGCCATCTCCTTCAAGCCCTGGCTAGCTCTTTCCCCGTAGGCCCAATACCTATAGCTATTACTGTGCGAGGCTCCAATCACCTCACCCAGCCGGGTCCTCCAGGCCTCGGTGGGGAAGTCCTTGGCATGGGTGTTCCTTGCCCACTTCCGCTCTAGAACAATCTAATAAAGAAACCAGTTAAAGAGCTCCTCTTAAAAGGAATTTCCCTAGGCTGATCTCACCTCATACTTGGCCTCGTCGCAGGCACAACAGTTCTCCAGAGGCGGCGTCAGACTGTTCAGGTCATCTATCTCCTCGGGACAGATCCGCTTGGTCAGGAACCCATCGTCTAGGAACCACACATCCCGATGTTGCACCACGCCCGCCTTGATCAGCACACAACGGCTATCCGGATGACTCGGTGCCACCCAGGACACCTCAATATGGGTCTTGGCATTCGTGTTGGTGTTCTCCACCATGTTCTCGCAACCAACAGCGAATCTGGTTTCCGTAGTGGCCAGCAGCTCCAAGTGACCAATCATATCCGAGCCACTAAATGCTGGATTCTGATCCTCGCTCTCGATGACCAGGGTGAAGCTAACAAACTT
The DNA here is from genome assembly GCA_021224005.1 of Drosophila setifemur. Taxonomy (NCBI): domain Eukaryota; kingdom Metazoa; phylum Arthropoda; class Insecta; order Diptera; family Drosophilidae; genus Drosophila; species Drosophila setifemur. Next base: position 10,778,861 of record JAJJHY010005742.1, read on the forward strand.
CAAGTTGATGGGGCAGGATAATGAAACTGAGAAGTTGGAAGTTGGTTTTAAAATCAGCTTCTCTTGGAATCTAACCCATTCTCTTACTATTATACTGATGCTCGGGTACATAGGTTTCCGGATTGCCATCAATTAGGATCTTAAAGTTATCATCCACAGCGGACCGATCACCGGTGGCTCCTTTTGGCACTCGACTACAGGCTCCCTCCGCCTCCAAGATCAGCGGGATGAGGAGCAGTATTAGCTGAAGCATCTTTCAGATCCGTACTTGTTCCCAGCTCAACGACAACTGACAAAAATTGGGTGAGGCGCCGCCTCCATTAATCGATGAGCGTTTTTCAATTCATCAATTATCCCCCTGACAGCATGTGGCATCTTGATTGAGTTGCCGTCAATTAAAGATGCTTTGTTTTAGTGGGTTCTTTTGTGGCCAGCCCACCAATTAACGCCCTCCGTCGGAGTTCTTTGAACTTGGAACTGGGAACTTGGACAGAAATCACTGGTGTCGTGTCCATAGTTATACAATAGATCTGGGTCAATGACGAACTCATGTGGAACGGAAATAAGATCTTGATTGTGTTAGGTCTGTAAGGGATTATAGCCTTGATTTGTGGGAATCTATCAAAACATGTTTTAACAAATAAGTTAAATTATAAATATTTATGTTGTAGCATTAAAAAGTATTCCCAATTATAGAGGTTACAAAATTATAAAATTTAATTGCCTTAGGATATGGGATTATAAATTTTATACTTAGCACTTAGCTTTCTACTAAATATCCTTAATCCCAATAAATTATTTTAAGATTTTTTTTTTAAATGTGATTTATTCTTTTATGTTTCAGAATTGTTGGGTAAAATTAAGAAGTTATTTCGGGAAAATTATATTTAAATAATTTTAAACTTTTTTGTGTTACTTGGATTTATTGATATACGAGTATTTAATTCCTCGATTGTGGTTACATAGGGGGAGTAGATCTAATACTTTTCCCGATCTTTATGGTGTCACCACTTGTCCGGCTCATCGTTGCTGCTTAGGAGGCAGGGCATCATCACACACTTCTCCATGCGGACGCGATCCTTGCACTTGAAGCTCAGATCGGTGTTGAGGAGAGTCCTGGTGCGCTGCCTTACGGCGTTGTCGCCGCAGGATGCGGTGCAGGGCGTCCAGGCAGACCACTCCGAGTAGCGGCACTCGTCCCGGGGCTCAGGCATGGGGTGCACCTTGGCCACATGTCTGCGCTCGCCGAATCCTCGTCCGCTAATGGAATACATATCATCACATCTCTGGTAACAGCGATCCAATCGAACCAGGTGCTTGGGGCAGGGTTTACCTCCGTATTTCGGTGTCCGCAGGACCCTGCGGGTGCGCAACTGGTAGCCATCGCCGCAGCTGGCATTGCAGCTATGCGGAACCCAGTCCGAGACCATACAGTCCACCGAAGGACGACCATCGTGCTGGAGCTCCTGCTTGTGCCGGGGCAGACGGCAGGTCTCCTCACACTCCTCCTTCGACTTGAACTTGTTGAGGTTGGTGTCGCAGCGATCCGACCAGTAGATGGCACAATGGTCGCTCACATGGTCGTAGTACCAGTAGTTGGTCACATCGCTGTCCCGGCAGGGCGACTCGGTCAGCTCCTCGTAGCAGAAGCGCGGTACAATGGTGTCGCAGCTGGGATTCGAGCAGTTGACCTCCTCCTGCAGCTTGATGTGCCGGCAGGGATCGAGGCCGTCGTCATTGGGTTTGTGCACGCCATAGACCTGATTGTTGTTCCACACCTTCCGGATGCGCTGCCGCTTTCCCTTCCCACCACACGGTCCCGTGCAGGGCGAGAAGTCCGACCAGGGCGTGACCCCGCATTCGGGTGGTATGAAATCCTCCCTATGCTGGCTGTAGCTCTCGAAGTTTCGGAAGAGCGACCGCTTCTCCGCAGATCCTCCCTCATCACCGCCACCTGCCTCCTCATCTGGCCCTCCGCCTGCCCCGTTCTCTATGTCCCCACCGCACTCCATCGCCTCGCACACCTTGGTGTCCTGCAGGCGCACCTTGCTCGCCTTCTGGCACTTCTTTCTGGCCTTCCTGTTCAGGTAGTGCCGGGTTCGGATCATCTCTCCCGTGCCGCAGGTTACCGTGCAGGAGGAATATTCGGACCACTCGGACAGCCCACACTGGGGATCATCGCTGCCACCGGGCGGGGATCCTCCAGCCTCCTGCTCGGCTCCCTCGGCCTCCTCCTCGTTGAACCCGGCGCACTTGTGCCCGACGCAGTTCTTCTCCTCCCGCAGGGCATTGTTGCAACGATGGCGCTGGAGGGGATTACATTTAATTAAATTTGTATTTACTTTTACGATTGGCTTTCCCTACCGAAGCCAGAGCTGGGTTCTTGAATTCACGGGTCCTATACTGCTTGCCGGGTCCGCACTTGGTGCTGCACTCATCCCATCTGGACCAGCCCTCCGTGGCACACTCCGCTGGTAATTGTTGGGCTGGCAAAACAAAATTATTTTCAATATTTTATAAATCTTTAAGTAGTTATTAAAGATTGCCCTTACAATCCGTTGACTCGCAGTTCTTCTCGTAGAGGCGTCTTCGGTTGATGTGCAAGGTGGCCAGAGGCTTCATCTGGGCACTGGTGGGATCGTAAAAGGGGGAGCGAGGATCATTGGGGAAGTTGGCCTTAATGCGGCGAACCACATCCGGAGGCACCTGTGGCTGATCAGCAGACTGAAATAAAATGCAATTAATTTGGAACAAAACAAATCTCTTTGCTAGGAATCACTTGCCATATAAGAAGGACCACTGTCCGTGCCCGCATCCCAGGGATAGAGATTGTGCACCTTGTTCTCCACCCAGGAGCAGTTGGGCAAACACAGTTCCAGCCCGGAGACACCCACAATCCAATCCGGCGAGGGATCCACCATCGAGACCAGCGAAATCAGATGATGATTGGAGTCCACGCGGAAGACAGCGAAGGTCTTGCCCGTCACATTTGGATAGGCAATACCCCTGGCCTTGATGATCGTGCGGATGTGCTCGCTCTGATCCTTCAGTTCGCTCTCCAGGGTGCGGGTGGAGCCATGTTCGGCCACCTCCCGCAATCCCTCGCTGGCCAACTCACCATATTGCCAGAATCTGTAGTCGATGGTGTGGGAGGCTCCAATGATGTCGCTGAATCTGGTGCGCCAGCTATTCGCAGGGAAATCCTTGGGATGTGTGTGACGCGACCACTTGCCCTCGAAGGTGAGCTGGAGAGGATACAAATTCCACATCCAGATTATAACCCACTATTATTGTTTTTAGAAGACGGAACTCACCTCATACTTGGCCTCATCGCAGGCACAGCAAGGATCCATGATGCTGGGCTGCGAGTCAATGTCATCCACCTCCTCCTCGCACATCCGCTTGGTTAGGAAACCATCATCCATGAACCACACATCTCGATGCTGCAGCACCGTGGCTTTTAGCAGGATGCAACCGTGTCCTGGACTGGACGGAGCAACCCAGACCACATCCACCCGGGTCTTCACGTTCGTGTTGGTGTTCTCCACCAGATTGGCGCAGCGCGGACTGAAACGGGTCTCCGCCAGGTCACTGATCTCCCAGGTGCCCAATGCATAGGGATCGTCTTCGCTTTCACCACTCTCCAGATCCAGTCCCAGCATGAAGCTCACAAAGGACTGCCCCGCAAAAGCGCTAAGGGTAACTGAAAATATATATATTAGAGATTCCTGTTAGGGGAATTACCCTCACCATTGTAACGCTGGCCGGGCACATAGCTCTGGGCACTTCCGCCCACGGACAGGACATAGTTATCGTCCACCGGTGACTTGGCCGCAGTGGTTCCCTGCGGAGTTCGATTGCAGGCCTCGATCCTGGGACAAATCCCTGCCAAGGCCAGAACCAAAACCAGGCAATCCAGGGCTTTCATTTTAGGGGAACTGAAAATGCGAAATCGAGTCGAGATACAAATTTAGATACGCGGAAAACTATTTCTGGTCAGCAATTGAGTGCTGCTTAATTATCCGCATATCGCCATATCGCCATATCAAATGTCAATGGCATCCAACGAGGCCGAGTTCCATTTATAAGCTGAACTTGAATTTCCCAGATATCAAATTCATTGCACATGTATCTTTTATACATCGTTTTTTTAATCTGACACTTTCCATTTCCTTTGCGACCTGCACCGAACAGTAATCCAATTGCCATGCGGAACTTGAACTACGCGGCTTGATGTTGTTTACCCCTTGAAAATCGGATCGCATGTATGTACTATATACTATACTCTATATATGGACCGACTACGTCACTGATTAAATTCAATTGAAAAACGCGCCGTCTGTCTAGGGCGCAAAACAAAAAAAAAAGCAGCAATGGAGGGTGAAAAAAAGCAGCGATTTCCATTGAATTCATCATTAAAGGCACTTCGAGGGCTTCGCTTTAGAACTGCAAAAGTATTTCCATTCGCACAATAATCAACTTACGATACTCTCAGATTGGTTTTTGAATTTTTAATGAGCCTTCTGAGATATCCTTTAGATACTTTTTGGCACTTGTGCAGCTTAGAGTTGATGGGTCAGATTCCAAAAAAACCCCATCAAATCCATTATGCGCTGGGGAATACGAATAATAAATAAACCTTCTCGGCAGGCACTCGAACGGCAACTGAATGCAAATTTCCACGAGCCGATTAGTGGACAGACGAAGTGCATCATTTCGGCACCCGACGAATGGAAGGGTGAATGGTTTGCATAAAGAGAGGAAAGTCGCTCTACATTCGTTTTGAGGTGGAGCTTCGCATTTGTTGATGTTTTCCATTCATTTTGAGCGTATTTGTTTTTACTCGGCCATCGTAAACAAAAAGTGCCTCGAACAAAATGCCGGCTACAGTGGAATTGCCTTGTTAAATGCAAAATAAAATTTAGGTATAGTAAGCGATGCCTTTGATTTCATAGTATTTCAAAAGTCGTAGATATTTTCATACAGGTTTTTTTTGTACAACTAACTAAAGACATCTTTCAGCTTCGTTCATTTACTCGAAATTTAAAATAGTCGTAAACTTAGAAAACAAATCAAACCGTAACCATTCTAACTTTTCGCTTCTTATACTGAAAAAAAAAGTATCTTTCAAGTGCTATTATGTCAGCAATAGTTCGTGGTAAGTCTTTAAGTGGAATTCGTTGATTGAAAGAATATGTATATATATCATTTTGATTCGCAGGCAATAAAGCTTCCAGGTTAAGAGCAGGCCAACTACCTGCAAAGATCGTCAAGCCTGGCGTATGGGTGAGTAGATATCCCGGGTATCCCGGAAGTATCTGGGTTGTGGTATATCTATTATGAACTCTTAATGCTATATATTTTTTGATCCACCATTAGGCCTCCGGTCCCATCCAGTCTGGATCATTTGGCCCAGCTCAGTCTAATCCAAATCCAGCGCCCCCACGTTCCGTAAGCCGCCTTCCGGTCCGAATTCCGGGGGTCAGGACCTCCCGGAATACCTCTCCAAACCACTCCATCGGTCCCATAGATCGCGCCATAAGCTCCTGCTCTCTGCCCCAACGCTTGGGTTTGGGCTCGACGGTGGGCGACCATAAAAGCAATAATGCCACCGAAGAGAAGGAGGAGACCAAGCCGGTGGTTCCCCAACCTCGCACAAATACTCCCGCACCGCAGCGTGGGCGAGAGAAAATCGGTGCATCGAATCCCAAGATCAGCAACATCCAACCACCTCGGAGTGGTAAGGTTTCAGCTACCATCTACCAATGGAGAAATCAACATATTTATTCCCCAGTAAGCTGCCAATCGGCTGGTGCCGGGGAAAACAAGAGCAAACTATTTACGGCCCAACGCTCCCATCACCAAGTTCTCGAGCTCACACGCATGCGGACCATCGAGGCGCAGCATAAGAAGCTGGAGCACATGCAGTCGGAGTTTCTGGACAAACTCCGCACGGCGGGACCTCTGGCAAAGAAGCTAACCGGAGTCTACAAGTTCGTAACCATGGTGGTCAATGACGAGTGCAAGGTGGTGATGCACGAGGACGATTTGCTGAGGCTGCCAAAGAACCTCCGTGAGTTGGGCAAATCTTTATATACCTATTAAGATCCTTGCTTCTTTTACCATTTATATAGTTAATAATTTAGGTAAACTAAAAGTATACATATAAATTATATAAAGGTAGTTTAAAATGAGTTCCAAATGTATGGAATTAATTTTTTAGTATCTGAAGGAGGCTTGAATCTTGTGATTTAATGTTAACAAACCTGCCTTTTAGCCACCGAAAGTGTCAACGATTTGAAGAATCGTTGCCGCACCGTTGTGGAACTGGGTCTTATGGCGGTTTACGATTTCATGCCACAAATTCAGTTGGCCAAGAGCGATCGAGAGGCTCGGGACAAGCGCGAGGAACTGCGTTGCAAACTGAAGGCTCTGGTGGTAGGTCATTGACATCCATTTATCAAGTGGACTAGATTCTACACTCTCCCCGCAATAGAATCGAAGAATGGTGCCCATTGTCGAGGAGATTGAACAGTTGTGCGGCCCGATGGGCAACCGTCCGGAGGCGTGCAACCAATCGCTGTACCGCGAGATAGCCGACATTCGCACCCAGAAACAGCACATGGAGACCCGCTACTTCGATCTGAAGAAGGAGCTCTGCGACACGGTTAACCAACAGCGGGCCGAGTTCGAGGCCAAGCAGACCTCCGAATTGGCACTTCGGGATCACACCATCAACGAGTTAAAGAAGGCCCTGAAGCGCAGCGAGGAGATGGTCCAGCAGCAGACCGTCCAACTGGCCGAGAAGAGTGAATCGCTGAAAACCGAGGATGTGACCAGCGAGAAACTCCGTTCCGAGCTGGACCAGCTCAAGAGCGTGTAAGTAAACTCATATTCTCTGTAGCAGTAGAGGTCGATAAATCAAATTCTGCTAAATAATTAATTCGTACAATAAGAAACCACTTGAAAAATTCAAATTTAATTTATTTTACATTTTTTTAAAACGTTGCTTGGGATTTAATCCCGGGTCTTTGAGTTACATTTCGATTTAAGCACCTCTAGGACACTGACTTATATAAAGATATATGCATTAAATGATATATGTATTAAAATATATATTTAATATATGACCCCAAATAAGGGCATACTGCTTATGACTTAAATGTTTAATGTCCGATCGGAATTAATTTGTTTTTACTCTAATAAGAAATTGAAATATACGTCAACCATTATAATTAATTTAATGTGAAATTCAAAAATACGTTTGCTATGATAATTTTTTTAATTTGAAATTTAAATGTTCGTCGACCATAATAATTTAATAAAAAACATTTAAATTTATATTTTACTTTAATAATTTTGTCTACCAAGAAATATATCTTGAGATTTTTAGGGACAGAATTTATTAACATAACTTTTGGGTTGTTTGACGTCATTTCCATATTACACATATTTGCTTAGACATATTACTCCACTGTAAATATTAGAAACTTAAATCCACAATTTACAACCAACTCCAGGAACACCCGAATCAACCTGCAACTGGAGGAGGCCATTGCTGGCCTGGAGCGGGCCAATTGTTCTGTGAAGAAGCAAGAGGGCAAGATCATCTATCTAGAGGGAGAGCTGAAGGAGGCTCGTGAGTTCATTGTTAGTCTGCAGAAGCGTCCGGATACCCTGGACAAGGGGGTCGTGGAGAAGGATCTGATCATTGCCGACCTAAAGCTGCAGCTTCAGAACATCGAGCACAGCAAGAACATGCTCCAGAAGCAGGTGAAGACTGCCCTGAAACAGCACGGAGAGTTTGAGGAACTGGACGGGAAGCACCAAAGTGCCCTGAGCCAGATCAAGTGAGCGGATTATATAGAAGTTATAGAAAGCTTTTCACTGATATCCACTCCCTATGCTATAGTGACCTCAAACAGATGCTGAAGAGCAGTGCTGGCGAAAAGGAGAACCAGGCCAAGACCGAGGAGAAATTGCGCAAGGAGCTGGCCAAGATGCGGGAGCAAATAGACCAGGACCAGCACATGCTCACCATGCGAGGCGACCTGATCAACTCCCTGCAGGAGACGGAGAAGGACACCCGAACCAAACTGGACAAAATGTACTATCAAGTTAGCGAGAAAGACACGCTCATTAACCAGGTCCGATGGGCAGGATTAGATAGCCCTGCTTATGCTTATTCCATCTCCCGTTCCAGGTGAACAACGAGCTAGCCTCGAAGGACGAGGAGTTCCGCAACCTCTTCGGAACTCTGACATTCAAGCAGAAGGAGGTGAGACGGCAGGAGCACATCATCAAGCTGCTCGAGGAGAACAATATGCGGAACTCGATGTTGCGGGCCAGGCAGGACGAGCGGAATGCCAACATGCAGGTGGAGATAGCCAATCTCAAAAGGACCATGTGAGTGTGCGATACTAGAGATACTTTCAGGCAGTGTTCGCTACTTTGCTATTGCTCTGATATTGCCTGACAGATACACAATTACGCTAGGGCCCGATCCCGGGGATGTGGGTCAAAAGCTAATTGAAAGCTTCAAGTGATGAACACTTTTTCCATCAACTGGCATTAGTTTCCAAAACTATTGAGTAAGTAATGGCCAAAGCAGCGAACTCCTACTGATAGAATAGAGTTCAATCTGAAAACTCTCCCTTCTTTTTTAGTCAAAATTACGCCAAGATACTCATTGGCAATAATGGTCAAACATTTTTCGAAGTTGTGCCAGCTGATGAAGTCAATACTACTACCACTTGCTGCCAGGGTGAGGCGGGGGGCAATGCCATCGAAGATTCCCAGAAGGAGTTTCCCATCAGCACCGACATCGTCTGTGAGTTTGCACCGCGGCTGCTGGCCCTGCAGCAGCAGCAGCAGCAGCAGCAATCAGTGCAACAGCTCCCGGAGATGTCTCAACCGCCGCATGGAGGAAAGTACTTTGAGCCCCTGCAGCACCATTTATCCAGGCAGCAACAACAGCAATCCCAGCATGGATCTACCCATCACCCACCTGATAATCCGCAACATCCGCTCCGGCCACCGCAACATCTTCCCGAATCTCCGCTACAATTGCTCCAGCAACACCGACGACGTTAACCCTGAAACGAGCATGGAAATTCTTAAGATAGCTAACCAAATTCATTGTGATTGTTGGCCAGTGGCACCACTCAGTATAAAAACTAATATCGAATCCGGTTGAATCTTCTTTGAGGCGGCGGCTCGAATGTATGAATGGATGTGCCGCCGGGCTTCGATTGTAACGAGATGCAACAAATCCAATCCAGAATGTGGCACACTTAATTTAAATTAATTTGCAATTTCAGGGCAGGGTCGCGGCAATTAGTGAGGGCTTTGGCCCTCACTTTTTTTTTTTTTTTAGTTTTATAAGCTAACAATTTGGTATTTGTTAGCCATATGTATATTTTTTTTTTTGGGTAATTATTCCAGCTACATCTTCTAGTTATGTCGAATGTTGCTGGGACCGACAGTCCGCTCAAATCTCTGAATGCTGCTGCGTCGCGTAGGTTTCGTCGCGGTTTATCTCCGATGCTTCAGTTAGTCGCAGTGAGCCGCTTGTTAAGGACGGTTCTACTGAACAATCAGGTCCACATTATTTTTTTGGTAGCCCTTCTCGTGTAAGTTTAGAAAGTACTCATAAATAAAGGTTAAATTTTTGTGGTGTTGGTTACAGTCCAAATAGTGCGTGTTTGATGAGATAAAAATAAACCGAAATTATCTGATATGCATTCGGTTTATAATGTGATATGTATATATAGTACTTTGATAAGGGACCCCCCAATTGTGGTTTATAAATCCCAAGTCAACAAACAGCTCTTTTGTCAGGTTCTTAGAATAAACGATTTTTATTTGGACCCGCCAACACTTAGCAGAAGACATGCCATGCGTTAAGATAAGAGATTCCCAAAGTGATTCTTCCGACCCGTAGAAATCTTCGGACTACCTTGGTTCGAGTATCTATGAATTTGGTAAACATTTCAGTGCCTGTGATTAATGGTCGCGTTGAACTGCAGTGATTGCAATTTTTCATATCAGCAAACCGAAACCAAACCCATAAATAAGAATCAACGCATAATTAATTGTCAAAAAAAAAAATATTCGGGAACTTAAGGGAAATTAATTCATAACCAACTGGGCGGGATATTTAAATTAAAAGTGATTAAGTTAGAGATTCAAATATTGATCAAGGTAAATTAATTTGATATTAATTTTTAATCTAAAGAGTTATTTATATACTCATAATAAGTAAAGTGCATCACATTACTGGTATATAACGGCAGAGTTTTATACAATTTAATGGCTTTAAGTTGAGTTCTATTTGAATTATAGGAATATTTTACTTAGGTTAATTATAAATTATATTTACTACATACAAATTTACCTAAAAATCTAGTGGTTTATATGTGTGTTTTTGTATTTTTGCATCTGAGCTTTTGTTTTTTGTCCACTGCTTGCATTTCATTTATTGTATTGCCTTGAATCAGCCAATAAATCCTCGACTATGGATGATGCAGAGTACCAACAACTGAACCGAAGGATGGAGCAGGCTCAGGAATCCAAAGTGGCTTGTCCGGGATTAAATAATGGGATCAGTGCTATTGTTTATACCTCGGCACGAGAAGAAGTGAGATTAGTAAATATAATTTATAAATTTCTTAAATACACCTTTAAACTTTTTAGTTAACGATAAACAGTGATATTGTGCAAGAGGTGGAATCCCAATCCTCCGGGCAGAGGGATCAGTGGAGCAAGGGAGTGGAGTTCCTGTTCTCGTGCATTGCTCTCTCGGTGGGCTTGGGGAATGTCTGGAGGTTTCCTTTCATTGCCCTGGAAAACGGTGGAGGTGCCTTTTTGATACCCTATGTGATAGTTCTCCTGCTGATTGGAAGGCCTGTCTACTACTTGGAGGTGATCATTGGACAGTTTTCGAGCCGGGGTTGCATCAGGGCATTCGATATGGTGCCCATAATGAAGGGTAAGAACTATATCTGTGATTTATAATTTAGTTAATGTAATTGATTATGTTTAAAGGCATAGCCTATGGTCAGGTGTACTCCACTGCTTTGGCCACCACTTACTACGCCTGCATCATGGCTTTGACCATTCGCTATTTGGTGGCCAGTTTTGAAGAGGTCCTGCCTTGGACGTACTGTTTATTTGAGTGGGGCAGCAATTGTGTGGCCACAGGAGCCACTGCAGCAAATAACTCCAACATTGTCCAGGGAGTGTCCTCAGCGGAGTTGTACTTCACGTAAGATTTTTAGATTAAAATATATTAATTTTATTAAATATAAATCCCAAACTACAGGCAAACTGTACTGAGGGAGCCGGAGAATCTGGAGGTGAGTGGTTTGGGTATACCTAGCTGGGATCTGGTGCTATGTCTCTTTGCCACTTGGGTGATCATCGGCACCATTCTGTGCAAGGGTATTCGCAGTTCGGGCAAGGCTTCCTATTTCCTGGCCCTGTTCCCCTATGTGATTATGATTATCCTGCTGGTCAGAGCGGTCACCTTGCCGGGAGCCTGGCAGGGAATCAAGTACTTTTTGGAGCCACAATGGTCACAGCTACTTAATCCGCATGTGTGGTATGCGGCCATTACCCAGATGTTTTTCTCCCTGGCCATCTGCTTTGGCACACTGGTCATGTATGCCTCCTTCAATGATTTCCACAAGAATGTGCACAAGTGAGTTGAGCTGATTTACCATAGTTTCTATAGCATTTAAATGAGAATATATAATTTCCAGAGATGTAATTATCATAACCACCATTGATTCGTTAACCTCCATTCTGGCTGGCTGCATTATCTTTGGCATTTTGGGTAACCTGGCGTATGAGACGAATACCAGCGATATTTCCCAGGTGGTCAAGGGAGGAGCTGGCCTGGCCTTTATTTCCTACCCCGAAGCCATTGCCAAGTTTAACTATCTACCCCAGCTCTTCGCCGTGCTGTTCTTCTTCATGCTGCTGGTCCTGGGCATAGGATCGAACATAGGAATGGCCAGTTCTGTGATAAATGTGGTCAAGGATCGCTTCACCCACCTGCCCCACTGGCTGTTGGCCGTAAGTGCCTCAATGATTGGCTTCCTTTGCGGCTTGGTCTACATGACGCCGGGTGGACAATTCGTCCTGAATCTTGTGGACTTCTATGGCTGCACTTTCATAGCCCTGGTCCTGGCCATTGCCGAGCTGCTGAGTGTGGGCTGGATTTATGGAGTGAAGCGAATCTGCAGCGACATCGAGTTCATGCTGAATGTGAAGACCAGTTTCTATTGGCGCATCTGCTGGGCCTTGGTGGCGCCGGGTTTGATGTTTCTTGTCCTGGTTTATATGCTTGTCAGCTATGAGCCACTCACATACAGGGGAGTTCAGTATCCGCCGGCTTACTATATGGCCGGGTGGATTATCTGGGGACTGGGAGTGGTGCAATTGCCCTTCTGGGCTTTGTACACCATCTTCCAGCAGCCGGGCAAGACCTTTGGCAGTGTAAGTGTGGTTAGTAACCCGCAATAAAATAATAAATTAACTATTATTTAATCACCCATAGAAACTACGAATGGCCCTGCAGCCCACGGCGGATTGGGGTCCTCGACAGACCCAGCAACTGGAGGCGTACATCCTGCATAGGAAACGAGAAGCGGAATTAAAGAACCCACGAGGCGGATATCTGTTTGACAATATCTTTGGTTAAGAAATCCACTTTAGTGTATTTTAATTTTACGCTTTATTGTTAATACCAAACGCGCCATTTGTTTGCTCCAAGCTTTTAGCTTAAGTTGTGACAAAAAATTTCAAACATTTTGGTAATTGGTAATTAATATTTCCTTAGGCTTTAGGCTTAGCATAAGCATTGAGAGTTGTCTGTTTAGGGTTATCTAAATAATCGGATTAGTTTTTGGATAAAAAATAAGTCAGAGACCTGTTGAATTCTGGATCGTTTCAATGGCAGCTAGATGATATTGTCTTCGACTGGGTGAATTTAACTATTTTTGTCGGATAATTCCTAATGGCTCTTTTTCTATTAATTGTTGCTATTGTGGCTCTTCTCTGCTTTAGTTTAATTATCACAGCACTTTTTGATTCTGTTGTTATTGTGCAAAATTATAGATTGTTTAATACAAGAACATGGCATGGAGCAAGTGCCTCAAAATTTCACCAAATTATGTACAATAACATGTATGTTAGGGGGTATTTGGTTGTATTCCTAAAGTATGTTTGTGGCAAGCTATAGCCAAGCATTAATTTGATTTAATTTTTAGTGAAAATCTTATTTGGCCTACTCAATTGCTTAGATTTAAAAAAATTGAAATTGTTAGGTAATGTCGGTAATGTGAACACCAAACGGGGTTCGCTTTATATTAGAAATTAGGCTTAGCTTTGGCAGATTTATGTTAGATTTGGGCAAAGTTAGCTATATCCCCCATCCCCCACATATTGAAACCCATTCAATTTCATTCGACCCCCGATTCCCTTGACATTATAATTATTTGTTGTTATGCTAAGAATTGACTTGTGGTTTTTGCAGATTTCGTAGCCTAGATTTCAGCGCAAAATTCAGCGATTATATTTGTGATTAACTGCTGGATTACATCTATGATATATAGGTATACATATATGTATTTAGTAGTCCCATTGGATCTCTATTTGTTGACTTGCTAAAATGGAAGTTCTTCGCTAACAACTCTCACTAGATATGGTCCTATTAATTGGGCTGTCTTCTAAATGATTTATTCAAAAATCTAGCACACGATATGGATTTACCTTGAGTACGAGTATATTGTCTACTACTTAAGTTAGTTGCCTAATTTGACTTCGACTAGAGAGAGGCTTAAAAAATGTTTGGGCCTAGTAAATATATATATATATAGAATCAGAATCACGTAACAGGTGCAGTTTCTCTTTCATTGCAGTGTTTGGTTCGCATTAGCCCTAAGTCCGCTATGTACAGAAGATAGAAAAAATGTGCAGTGCTCTCGTCTAGAAGGCCTGTATTGGTCGATAGAGTCCGGTGTAGCCGCACAGTCTGGCCCGCAGCGCCGGGATCAGGAAGGCGGCCAGCGAGATGTCCTTGAGCAGGTCGGCGCACTCGCAAACCAGCAGATACATCTTGTCCCCCTTCTGCGAGGTGCTCTTGTGCAGTGCAATGCGCCTCAGGCCGGCAGCACGTGGCAGGTACCTGAAGGAATCAAAATATCAGTTAAATTTAGGATTCGGCTAAGCATATTCTTTTCACACTCCAAAAATAAATAAATCAATAATTAAACAAGAATTTTTGAGGTAAACTATATTTGATTTGGATTTAGAAAGGTTAAGTCGGTTGATATAACTAATTTGATAATACTTTTAAATATAGTACATATTGCTGATATACAAAAAAAATATGAAAGTATTGCCATTTGGTTTAAATTTTATCTGTTCCATTAACAAATTATATAGTTAAAACATGATGTAAAAAAAAAATTATTTGATATTTTACAAACAGTATTGTGCTGATTTTAAATTAAATTAATATATAAATAAACTAATAAGTAATGTGAATAGAAATAACAATGAAAGGTTGCTAATTGGTTTTTATTTTTTTTAGATCCTTTTACAAATTATCAATATTTTCCTTGCTGACAAAAATATTGGAAACATCATTTAATACAATAATAATTGAATTTTTTATTTTACTGTTCTATGTTTAAATTTATTTTAAATTATTCAATTCAAAAGCTAATAAGAAACGAAATTAGAAATTTCTATAAAATGTTGCTAGTTGGTTTTATTTTTTTCTGTTCGATTTTTAAAACCCATAAATATTTTTCTTGCTAGCAAAAATATTAACAAGAAAGGAAGGCTAGCTTCGGTACCCGAAGCTTAGAATACCCTTGCAGGCTAGTTGCTTTTAAACCGTTCAATCGTTTGTATGTCAGCTATAGGATATAGTAATCCGATTTTTGGGTTTTTAAATTTCTAAAAAGGCTTTACTGTCTATGAAAACTGTTTTTATCAAAAATGAATTAATTGTCTTGAAAAACACCAGAGTTATGCTCAATGACCCATTTTTTCCCATAGTTCCTATGGCAGCTATAGGATATAGTAGTCCGATCTTAATGAAACTTTTAGGATATGTTAAAATTGCTATTAAATAGAGTTTACCGAGAAATAAATAAAAAACCTTTAAGAATGGCGAATTTATGGCTGTTTTTCCCAATCGTTCCTATGGCAGCTACGTGATCTAGTGTTCCGATTCCGGCCGTTCCGACTTATATACTAACTGCAACAGATTGAAGGGTCGGTGCAAAGTTTCAGCCTGATAGCTTTAAAACTGAGGGACTAGTTTACATAGCAACCGACAGACGGACAGACAGACGGACAGACAGACGGACAGACAGACGGACAGACGGACAGACAGACGGACAGACGGACAGACGGACATGGCTAGATCGACTCGGCTGGTGATGCTGATCAAGAATATATATACTTTATAGGGTCGGAAATGTCTCCTTCACTGCGTTACAAACTTCTGGTCAAAATTATAATACCCTCTGCAAGGGTATAAAAACTACAAATATTTGATTTTTAGTGCTTTCAATATTCTAGCCATATTTTTTTTCAACTGTACCTGTACAGCATTCGAGCGCCTGTCCAATAGAGCCAATTCTTTTCGAACCGCTCGCCATCGTCGCCCTCGAAAACCTGCGGAATTAAATTTAAATTTTTCATGAAATTCCTGCCCATCCTCGCCTCTGCCTCCCCACTCTGGGGCACTCCTCTGAACCCACCTTGAACACACTAATAATATAGCCGGTGGCCGCAGTCTGAGTCTTCTTGAAGCTACCGGCCTCGTTCGAGGGCAACACCAAGGGGGGCCTGCAGATGGCAGCCACCTCGCTGTAGAGGTCCAGGGTGTGGGCGGCAGTGTATCTGGGAAGCGAATTGAAATAGAGAAGTCGCGATGAATCGAGATTTGGGGATTCAGACTCACTTGAGGGCCTTGGGCTCGAACTTGGACAGCGAGGAGACGCGCAGGCTGGCGTAGAAGTTGGAAGGATCCGTTTGCAGTGTGTTGATCAAATAGTACGAGATGAACGGAAACTCAGCTGAAAATAATCTCCGATTAGCAGTTTTTCCAAATAGCCAAATAAGCAACTAAAGCTCACAGCTCTTCTCCATGTTGGCCAACAGCATTCCGCCCACTGCCGTGTTGGCCTGCTGCACTTCGGTAACCAGCTCGGAGGCAATGGAGCGCTGCTTGAGCAGCGGATGGGCGAGCGGCGACTCCATCACCGGATCGATGGCCTCCAGGGGACTCATCAAATGCACCAGGATGCACAGCTTTGGATCGGAAACTTCTAGAACACTCAGCGGACTGGTAGCCTTGCCCTCGGCATTCAAAGCAGGCAGCTGAAAGTCGAGGCACGGAAAGAAATTAGGGAGGAAAACTAATCATTTGAAAATAATTGATTAAAGAGAATCAATTTATTCTTTGGACTGTTCGATTTAAACTTATGTGGTTTTATCATTAACGTCGACGGTAATTTTAAATTAATCTTAAATATGCAAAAATAAAATAAATATTATTTACTTAAAAAAAAGAGAATCAATTTTTGTATAGGTGCTTTTTATTATTAAAAATGAACTAGAATATTCGACTTCAATTTTATTTATTAATTTGAAAAAGTAATAGGTAAATTAAGGACATTGACAAAGGAACATAACTTTAAAATTAATCTCCCTTTGTTTATATACATCATTTACTAAATCTAAGTAACTATTTATTTATAAGTGTTTAAACAATAAAAAATATTCAAGTACAATATTATTCATTAATTTAAAATGTTTTAACTCCGCACTTTATTAATTTGGTTTTGAGTGGACACTATGAAGTCGTTGAATCGAAGGTGGATTATTTTGGGATAAGAATTAATATTTAATATTTAAGAGTTGGGCTGCTTTTTTCTACCAAGAAAGCTAATATTTTAAAATCATCAGGATCTATAATAATTATCTTTTTTATCTCCATAAATAGTTCATAGAATTTAAAACCAAATCCCACTTACGGGTATGCCGGCTGGCAGGAATCGATCCACACTATGCACGGGAATGATGAAGCAGTCGCGATCCAGGGTGGCCAGAGAGATGGGTTCCGCTCGCGTCACACCCGTGTTGGCACCACCACCAAAGTTCACTGTAAAGTACAGTGAAACTCCATTAATACTGGGACGAAAGCTGCGGGGTGGGAGCACAGTTAGCTAAAGAGTTACACATTTAGAACGGATTAGCTCATTGGCAAGCTGACATTGATGACAATTACAACACTCAAATGATGATCCAGGAAGCAGCTAAAAGCTTCCACTCGAGAGTTCGATCCTTGGCGAGCTGAGATTAATTGCTTGAGTTAGAGGAGACTTAATCCACATAAAGCTTGGCTCGCATTGGTGCATTGTGGTTTCCCTGAAGCCTGCGGCAAGAAGCTGAATATGTCTAGCTTTCAGTATTTCCACTAGTAAATATCACCAACAGTCGGGAAAAAAGATAGATAGATATAGGAACAGAAAAAGGATAAACAAGACAGAACTGCCAACAGCAACATATAGTAGATCGTAACCGAATCAGGATCGTGAGGTTAGCCACAAACAACGTGCAACGAACAAAATCGAGGGTATTAGATTGGGATTAGGGATTGGGAATAGTAGGAAATAGTAGGAAATGACAAGTGCATTCTTTTTAATTCAAGTGTATTTTCAGTGTGAGCTGGCTGGCAAATGACATTAGTGTTGATCGGTTTTTGGGCAGCAACAACAACAACTATAGTTGAGACCGCATCCGCATCCGGTGTACCGGATGCGAATACAGATACATTTTGGACATCGGGGGGATTCAAACCTTGCCGCGTGGCTGCAGCCGCGGCCGCTAGCAATGTTGTTGTTGCCGTGGCCACCGTTGCATCAGCGTACCCCAATGACGTTGCTGTTGTTGCTGTTGCCAATAGCTGGCGGTGCTGCTGCTGCTGCAGCTGTAGTTGCAATTGCTGCTGCAGCTGCTGTTGCTGCTGGTGCTGCTGCTGCAGGCGGATCAAACTGTTACTAGCACTGTTGGCGGCTGTACCCGGTCCGCTGCTGCCGCTGCTAGTCCAACGCATCAGGGAGACGGACGGCCGCCGATCGACCAGGGGCTGGGGGGAGTCCAGCTCGTACGGCAGGTTGCCGGGCAGGGCCAGTGAGGGGGCGGTGCTCGAGAGCGGGGTGCTCGGAATGCCGGACAGGGCGCTACATCGTTCTGCAATTGGATTCTGTCGATACTTTATATGCACACACTCACGCACACTCACAAAACACGCACAGCACACACACACACACACACGCGCGCGCAGCAAACAGAACAACAAAACAGGAGGAAGGAGTGCTGGTGTTGGTGTTGGTGTGGGGTAGGGGGAGGGGTATGGGCAGGGGGAGGGGGTAATGAATGCGGCGGAAGAATTCAAACAATATTTAGTTTGCTTTTGTCTTGGGCGCTTCGATAGGATGCTGGCTAAGATGAGTCGATTGTGTTGACAAAGGATTGTAGGGGCGAAAAGTAAACCTGGCCAAATTTTAAGCCGCTTGAAAAGTTCACAAATTAAAACTATATTGAAACTATATTTATTTATAAGACTGCTACTATTATTATTCCTTTTTGCAATCTATAATATTTTTCTTTATTGACTAAAACTGTATGCTGCTTACTATTTTCCAATCTCTTTATAAAACTGACTCTATCTTTGTACAATTTCTATAATCCACAGAAATCACAATATGCAGATGGCTGGATGCAACTGAATCCCTTTCCTTGCCCTTCCTGGACTCCCATTAAGTGAGAGTGAAAAACTAGACACATTCAGATTCGTGTTTTAGTAGTAGGCTCTGCCAATGCTGCTAAGAAGTCCCAGGACCTTGGGTCCTGGCTTGGGTACAAGGCCAAAAGCACGGAAATAAATAGTTGAACGGGAAATCAAATAGTAACTTACATACGCTTTCGCTTGAGCTTTCTGTGTGCGTTTTGTGCCCTTTAAGCCAAGCCAACTGGAAACTGGAAGATTAGCCAACGCTTGCATTCACACACTACCACTCTCTCATAGATACTCACACATACAGGCGCACAGCTTGGAAAGCGGAAGCGGATTTTTTGAAGGCAACTAATTTCCATAAACAGATGAATTCCTCACTCGGGTTAGTTAAGCATGAGAATTTGAAGATTAATGCCCCCATATGAACCAATACAAAATAAATGATAATAAAAACAAATACTCTTATCATATTTCTTTTCCAACTGATTCAATTGTTTACATTCCAATTGAACCAGAAAAATGCTTCCAACAATATTTGTATATTCCGTTTATCGTCACATACTTTTAGGCTTCTGCTACTTGAAGTGGGAAAATAAAATCACGCTTAATCAGATGCCCGGATAGCTCAGTCGGTAGAGCATTGGACTTTTAATCCAAGGGTCCAGGGTTCAAGTCCCTGTTCGGGCGGCACTATTTTTTTATATTTTACAAATCTTCTTTAAAACTGATAACTACGGAGATTATAAATTATTGATTCCTTCCTGCTATATTATCTTTTAATGAACTTGTTAAAACTCTTCCCACGCCCACAATTAAGATTCAATTAACTCATCCTTTTCCACCTTTCAATTATAATTGCACGATACCTGTTTTTAAACTGTTTGCCATTCATAAATATTGCAACCCCAATTAAAGTAACCCTCAATTACCCTACCATAAATTGCCAACCCCTCTCTGCCCGCCCCTGCCTACTGGAAGTTGTTGGCGAAATTGATGAAAACATTTCAATTGAATGCCCTGCAAATGGCTGGAATGCAAATGTCAGGTTAATGGAGCACAAGTAACTGTAAATGTAACGGAGAGCCAGGCCCAAGCGACTACAAAGGAATCAGAGTAATCAAGAGAAACAGAGATAGAGAGATAGATTTAGAAAATGGGGGAGAGAGAGACGGAAGGTGAGTCATGTTTGTGGATGATTGAAATGGACGCTAGGCAAAAATGTCTACGGTGGGCCATCGATAAAGTGTACGGTTATATATTTAATTACTAAATTTTTAATTTCAATTAATCAAAAACTAATTTAAAAGTTCAATAAATTTGAAAATTCTCAAATTTAGATTAACCATTCAAACCCGTAATGTTTTAAAACCTCTTATCTAAGTTCACTCTATCGATGGCCTACTGTGTTTGCTTTCGCTTTGTTGTTGCTGCTGAGGTTGCTGCTGCTGCTGGTGTTGCTTGTGTTGCTGTTGCTTGTATTGCTGTTTAAAGGCTCACGACATTTTACCTTCGCCCACGTCGTAGCCGGGCCGGTTGGGTGAGAAGAACAGGTGGGTCCGATAGTGGATCTCCTCCGGCTGCTGCACCAGTCCCATGTCCCGGGACCGCTTCGTCCTGTTGGCCTTCGACTGCAGCTTACCGCCGCCGCCGCCCGTCTTGCCCGCCCCCTCGCGGAAGTTCTTGCGAAACATTAAATTCATGGTGAGTTCGGTTCGGTGTGTTCGGTGGGGGGTGAACTTGTGGTGGGTGGTGGTGGTGACTTAGGTGGTTATCGTTATCCTTGTTGTTGCTGTTGTGGTTTATGTCTCTAATTGTTGACCGCTCTCGGGATGAGTCGCGGTGTTTTGCGAGTGTTTGTGTTTTTGTGGCGAATATGTGTGTTTTTGTGCGTGTATTAGAGATTGCCTGCTCTCCTTTTGTTATCTGATTTGGTGGCTTTATTTGAATAACTTTCCGTTTTGGTCGACCGTTTGTTTGCTTTGTTTTTTTTTTTGTTGGGGTATATTAAATTTAATTTCTGTTTTAAAGGACCGGCAATTTATTTGCTTTTAGCGAGGTCACACTGCTAGCATTATGATAATGATTATTTTTAGGTCTCTTTCGCGGTCCGGTTGCTTGGCGTTTAAATGCACAGAGGAAATTTAGTTTCCTTTCTATTTTTGATTGAAATACATATGTAGTTGGGGCCAAGAATATTTTAGCATATATAATATGAATAAAAAAAACACATAACTTGTTTAATATAAAAATATAAATGCTTTATTTATATTGTGTTCTCCTTAATTCATTTTCATTATATGATTACAATGATACAACAAAATACTGATTATTTGTTATATAAATTATGTAGGCATTTTGGAATCTATAATATTATATGTACTTTTCGATCTGTTGAAATCTTGAGCTGCGGTGTACCCCCCACAAATACACTCTTCTAATTTTTCCACAACCGCCTGAGTTGCTCAGTTCGTTGACTTGGACATTTAGCCAAAACAAAAATGGCATTTGCCGACAAGCAAGTGCTTTTGGCCCAAGTGCCGTGCCTGAGTGTGTGTGTGTGCAAGTGGGCGCGAGTGTGGCAACGGCAAGCGGAAATAGCCAGTTTCCGGCTCAAAATTACTTAGCCCAACCAAACCGAACCCAACCGAACCGAACCGAACCTAGCCGGGCTAAAGTCACTTGCAGGATACGCGAACCGGAGCTCAAGTTCCTCTATGCGGCACGTAAGGACCAAAAAAAAAGGGGCAAAATAAAATTCCAAATGCTCGGTAATTACTACTAGGGTGTTGTTTGTGTGTATATATGGAAGGCATGTGTTTGTGCGAGTTTAATTAGTTCAAGACACGGCGCAATTAGATTTATGGTCGCTTATTGATTGCCTTGATGCGATAAATTCGGACAGCTGTTCGCTGGAGCAAGGAGTGGGCGTGGCTGGCAAGGAGAGGGCGTGGGCGTGGGCATGGGCCAGGAGTACAAATTGAAAAGTGCTTAGCTGAAGCAATTTAAAAACAGCTTGCTGGCTCAAATGGAAAATCAATTTGAATTGGAACAAAAATTTTAACGTCTTCCCATAACTGAATTTATGCCAGATTATTTCCATGATTCTAATAAAATCTCGGACAGCTTGCAATAATTCTAAAAATTATTACCCCATAAAGTTTGAGTTAAATTGACTATATTTTCCCCACGGATCAGAATGCTCATCTTGCTGAAATGCCAAAAGTGCATTAGTTGAGGATATTTCCTTCAGCACCCGATTTCTCCTGCCCCTTTGCATTAGCTCAGTCAATCACGCAGACCATCAAGTAGAGCGAGAATCTTCCGGATAGAAGCATCGGAATGGATCGTAAACATTTTTACGGCACTTTCAAGTGGCTGGGCCAACTATAATTAATTCTTTTTACGATCCCAGTTACAGCAATAATGCCTATCATTAAATTGGGACCACACTCACATCACCGAGCTATCAAAAACAAACAACAAACAATGAAAGAGCGAACAATCAAGAAGCCAAGACAAGTGTGAGAGAGATAATAACGCTAACGAAAAGGGAAAAAAATGAAAATTTCGCTTCGTTTGCTGGCCAAAAATAAACAAGCTAATGAAATAAAATTTCGCGTTCTGCGCTTTGCCAAAATAAAAGCCAAACAAGAAGAAGAACCAAGAGAATTATAAAATTAGATTTTCATCAGTGGAGGGAGAAAAACCGACGGGTGGAAGGGGGAGGCGCGTGCTGGGCTCGTTCTTTGTTATGTTACACGAAAAATAGGCTGGGAAATTCGGCCCTTGACCTTGGGTCCACAGAAAAAAAACGTTGCAGTATTTTTAGAATATGTGCATGATTAATGAACATATTATTACATTATTTAGAAGGCACGCCAACCCCCTTTTTCTGCTTTATAGTACAAATGCATTGTAAATGTTTGTGTTTTAACATATTTAAAGTGTAATTTATGAATGTTTTGGGTGCTGTGCTGGTTCTAAGGTTAGCCGATACATACGTATAGATACATGAGCCCGGCTTGGAGATAAACAAACTAAATGCTGAAAGAGTCAACTTAGGTCTTTCTTCTTATTTTATTTGGTTAAATATATAAAGGCATATTGTACACTGGTCCCATTTTCTTAGTTTTTTTCATAAAGTATAAACCGCTTAGGATGACCAAGGAAAAAGTCAACCTGAAGTCGATTTAATTAACGTGCTCTGGCCGTTGGAAAAATATCCTATATGTATATCGTTTTGGTTTTATTCTATTTTAATTGCTTGCACACTTTGAATTAATTTTATATATTGGTGGAAATTCATTTATTTATAGGGTTTCAATTCTTCACCAAGAGTGAATTGCTTTTCACTTATTTAAAAAAAGAATATAGTTAGGGTAACTTGCTAATCACTTGTTTTATTTAAATCGGGAACTTATGGATTATCACCTCGAGCACTTCAATTTTTCCTGCGAATAATTACACCGATTTTTCATTCTCGTTAATTTACATTTATTTTTGCAATTTGATTTTCCCCACATTTATGGCTCTTTGCCGATTGACCAACTGGTTTCGACTGGTTTCAGGTGGCCAGAAGCACTAAAGCGAACGCACTCAATACACAGTGACACCGGTCGAGGGAAGTTCGCTATTCGTTTTTAGCGAATTTTTCGGCGTATGCACGGGGGCGTATGCGTAATATACTGACTCGGCCTGCTCGGCACACTAATTAGTTTAATTTAAGTTAGGTATGCCACAGGCACGACACCATTTAGGCGAACATTATATAGATTTATTCATGCTATGCGTCATTCAAGGTGTTCAAGGAGGCAATCAATAGAGCGTTTGTCAGACCATTAATATTTTTTCCAATATTCACACGCTCGATGCCACTCCAATGCCCGAAACGAATCGCAACGGGGAAATATTAAAAAGCAAACGAATAAGGAAAGCGTTTGGCCTGCGACGCGGCAAGAATTCAACTGCCACTTGGAGAGCTTTTCCACTTTTCCGCTGTGTCCGCCGACGCGACCGCTGACAAGGCGACGATGTCAGATCTCTCATCGTTTTGCTGGCGAGCAGAATTTCATTAACTTAGTCTGCCACTCTATGACATAAACTTATTAAATTTTATAACAAAAGCCAGCGCAGCAAGCAGAGCAGTGAAAAGCTTCTCGCTTTTCATCGTGCTCTTCACTTGTTGCGTATACGCCGTGTCTGACGGTCACTCAGAGCTCGGCCTGTCAGATTTTTGTTGTTGGTTTTTTCGTTTGGTTAATTAATCAAATATTTATTGCTTTGCATTTCATGTGTGGGAAATCGCTTCACTCTCCATTTGCCGCCGAAAGTCCCTCACAGCCGAGACAATTAACGGGCAGAGAGAATAAAATCGAAAATGTTCCTCAGCGAGCGCAGGGACAGCAGTGAAAGCAGTGAAAGCTGCAGAAAAAAGTAACGAAAACATGAAACAAACAACAAATAAAAACCAACATACAGAGCGGTTCTATTTTATGGGATTACCTATAATCCTGCACTGACTTTGGGGCATATTCGTCTTAGAATACGTACAAATAAATACAATTTTATTCTTAGCTGCAGACTTTAAAAATTACATTTCATGGGAAATATATATCTTTAATTAATTAAAATAATTTTAGGCCTTTGGGTAAATGGCGCAATATTTAATTAAATTATTTTTGGCTTACTTTTTTCCGTAAATACAGGATATGGAAAATAATTTACAACTTTTGCATCGATACCCAATATTTAACTAAATTATTTGTGGCTTACTTTTGTTTGGAAACAGAATTATTAAAAATAATATTATACAACTTTTCGGCAATATTTAATTAAACTATTTTTGGCATACATTATATTTAGTATCCAGGGTACTCTTTAGTCTTGCACAACCTAAAGCCCCCTCAAAGCTTCCCATTTTGTACCTTTTATAGGTTCGTTTCCCTGTTCGTCCTTTATTTTGTTTTTCTGCTGCGTGTTCGTTTCTCGGCTCGACTTTTTATTGATTATGTGCTGCCTGGCTGTTCTAGCAATGCCCGCTCCTGTCAGCTCCTGCCCCCAGAGTCCTGCATGGGAGGCACAACTTTTACTTTGGAATCCGGAAGTCAATCGCTGTTTTCCCGCACGCTCTGCGGCTTCTGGCTAATTGGTTGATCATAAAAACAGGGCCCAAATGATTGCTAGGGTTATTGGTAGTTGTGATAAAAACAATTTTCGAATTGTTCTTAAATCCTCGAAATTAATTTAAAGCCTTTCTTCTTCTGTGCGATTTATGAGTTGAGATTTATTTTCATTCCTTGGAAATTTATTGAAAACGTTTAATTACGGGTCATTAATTGCGGAAATGGATATTTCGAGAAATCTCTGTGCCTTGTGGACATAATCTCTGAATATTTCTTGCTTATTCTAGTATAATTTGCCACAACAAAGGCAGGACATAAATTATCAGCAAAGCATTTCTTCTGCAGCTGGCCAAAATCCCCAGCTCAGGTGCATCCACATTTTGAAAGCATTCCATTTTGCGGCTTTAACTGGCAGCCGGAGAGCTCTTGGGGCAAAATGTGATTTACATGTGTCTAAGCTGCCACCCAGCCACGTTGTCCTGACCCACAGTTCACCGACGTTGTCATGCAGACCGACAGGGATTAGACTATGTGGAATGACCCTGCCTGAGGCCCTCAGTTTGCATGCAGCATTGCTGCATTTTTGAACTGCGGCAAGCAGACACGCAACATGCCACTAAGTGCCAGGCAAAAACAAAGTTAATCAGCCAAGGAAATATACTACAAAACCGCACAGCTACACAGAGAAAAATGGGATTCTAGCAAATATTTTGTTTCCTTCCAAAATACTTTTCTTACTGCCATTAATTAAATTAAGTAGTAGTAAGAAAAATATATTAATTTTTATATTTTATTCACTCTCTGTTGGATTATTTTTAATGATTTACTTTCCGTTGTCTCCGGCTTGATTGCTTTTCAGATTATGCCCCATGGATTTGGTTTAATGCCTCATCGAAGTGGGAGAGCCACAATAAGCCCATAAACCATTTGGCGAAGTGGTTTGGGCCCTTAACCAACCCACTCCGAACACACACCCTTTAGAGTTTAGCCAAATGAAATTCTGCGCTTCATAAATTTAAATGAATTCCGTTTTCATGGCCCACTCAAGAGCTCCTCCAGGGAGGGAGGGAGGGAGGGAGGGAAGCATGGGTCGTGGCAAGTGTCGCCATTTTCCAACCATTGTGAATCTTTAGTTGGCTTTTAAGTTGCCCGTTATGAGCTGCTTAACGTGTGCATAACATTTCCCCTAACCCCTAACCCATCCATTTAGTTGTATTGTCTGTGCGTTTAAGCGGGTCGTAACTTTCACCGTTCAGCGGTGGGTTTTCCGTTTTTTGGCTATTTTCTAGGAAGTTGGTGCTTGGCACGTGATTGCCTCTCTCCCAATCGTTGTCTAACTATTTCCCCAACTAAAATTCACCCAACTCACTTTTATTCTTCTCGTATAATTTCGTTTTTATTGAGTTAATTCCTTTTGGTTAGACTATCTGAGCTAATGTCATCTTGATTGTTTGTTATACAGTTGGTGTTCTCTGTCCCAACTCACTCGTTCCTTGAATTAGTACTTAATTTATGGCATTCATTTAGACAATGTCTAGTTTGCTTATTAAATTTGCCTGTGATGACAGGCACAACATGATTTCGTCAGCTGAGGTCGCAAAAGTTTACAGGGTAGCAGGGTGAGTGATGGAACCAGTGGTATATATGTTTATAAGTTAAGTTCAAAATTCAATGTAATTGTAAAAAATTAATTAATCTATCGTTTTGCGTACAAATATAGAGATATTGATAGATAGATATTGAACATTTTCCTCCATATTTCAGCTCATTGAAAATTGATGTAAACTGAAACTGACATTAATAATAAATCTCCGCAGTCTGAAAGCCTTGACATTTCCTCATATTTATCACAATTCCCAAATGAATGCATTGAAAATGCATATCAAATATACAACCCAAGGTCATTAAGGAGCAATCTCATAGTTTAAATATTTCCAATTTCAAATGACTAACGCTCACATGACAAAAACGCTCTAACCGAACCGAACCCATCATGTGTCCAAGCTGTCAATCCAAAAGGATGATAAAAAAACCTTTGGCTTCTATTTTGATTTTGATAAGGGACTTCACAGATACGCGATTGATGGGCAGAAAAACTACCAGTTATTGGGTTATGGATGGGGCAGAGTTTTAAAGCCATCTATCAGGCAGTAAATACCAATCAAAGTCGGGGGTATTTCAACGAACTAAAAGATAACTTTGGAATTTTAAATTCCATTAACAACACCACATAATAAAAAAGCAAACAACAAAAATATATATATCGTAGAGAGCAAAGCAAATTGCAAGTAAATCTGTGTCAGCATTTTGGCTCCGCCTGCATCAGTTTCAATTTTCGCAGCTGTTTTCGTCACTTTATGGGCAACATTGCCGAGGGACGAAGGACCCCTTGGTCCTGCTGCTGTGGCGGTTATGTTGAGCACAAAGGGAGAACATAAATAACGACGTCATACCATTTCCGCTCACATAAAATTGAAAAATGCTGTGCAAATTACGTGTAAATAACAAACAGTGGCCAAAACCAGCAGCGAAATCGCAATGAAAATGCGCGTAAATGTTGCGGCCGGAAACTGTTTATGTGTATTGGTTTTCCCCCTAATGTGTGTTCGTATCTATGTGAGCTTGTTTCTCTGCGAGTTTACCAGAATAAGAAGAAGTAGAAGGAGAAACTGCATTTATGGCGCCAGTTGCTGATTATATTCCCATTCGGACGTGCAGCAAACTTTTATGGTAAACAAAGCATCATTTTTTGTGGTAATAAAAGAGCAAGGAAAATAGTATCTAAGCTTAAGTTGCTACCAAGCTTAAGTGTTTTTTAAATTCTGCATTTTTTAGTATCTATTGATATTAAATTATATTTTGAATTTTAAACTAAAAACTACTATTTTTAGAATTCATAACAATTCATATTATATATGTATGAATTTCCGAATATAAACTGTCAGATAATTCACAAATTAATTTGGCTAATAAAATTAAATGCATTTAAATTGTAATTGCCCATAAATCATATACCGGAATACCCAAAATAGTTATAGCCTAACTAATTCCACTTCGTTTGGCAATGGCAGTGCACAATTTCCGAAATTTACTTGATATTTGCATAAGATATAACCACAATGTAGAGGCTCATATGTGTGCAATTACCACAAAAAACAGAGAGGACTCTTAGCCATTGGCAGGGGCCCGAAATGCTGATGTATAAATAATTCCTTGCTGTTATGGCCATGCTGACACAAGTGGTCATAACCTCGCATAACAAACAGTTAGCAGTCCTTCCACTCGATCCCTATGGCAAATGGCCAAAAGCACGCACCAAATGTGAGACTGGCTAAAGAACATTTTCACAAATTATACGAAATTGGTTTGCACTTAGGGGCAGCAGTAGTCGGCCCCCCCGATATATAAATATCGGAATTAATGTTCAATTGTGGCACTCACTCATATAGTCGCATTTGAGGGGCTCGGGCGGGCATTCGTGGAGCTTTCGAACCCAGTGCATCAATTGGGCCAATTTGGTTCGTTTCAAATTGGTCCGCTCACTATCCAGGACCGTGGGCTCGAAGTCGAAGTTCAGCTGGAATTTTCCCATTTCCCAGGCCTTCTGCACTGCATTCTGGCACATTCTGCTGCTACTCGCGGTTCTCGGCAAACTGAACTTTGGCAAACACCTTGGCAAAAGGTGCCTCGATTGTATGGCTATCATAAATTTAGCCACAAAACAGCATTTTGTGGTAAAGCCTCTTTCGGCCATGATCGCTGATATGAAAATACACCACGTTAGTTGTCACTCAAAATCAAAACTGCGTTCCATTCTGTCCGCTTTTATTGTTCGGCGACAAAATGAAAGCCCAAACTAATTTTTACTGTCATTATTCATACGGAGCGCTGAAATCAAGACCAAGACAAAGGGTGTGCGTGGCAATTTATGGCTCTGTCGTTGACACATCTTTTTGGGCCTGAAAAATTACAGCCACCCAACAATGAAAATCAGAAATTGAGAAATTTATTATTTGGCCAAAAAAAAAAAGGCTCAAAAGAAACGAGGGCGTTCGAGGTTTTTTGAGGGAAAGAAGTCAGTTGCGTTTTTTTAGATCACCATAAATCAATATCAATCAAGTTTTTTCTTTTTAACTTAAGCTTATAGTTCTTAAAGGGGTAAAATTTAAAATTGATAAATATCGGTGTTTTTAGATTCATCTTTTTTACCCTAAATCAATATTAATTATTTTTTCTTTTTAACTTAAGCTTTTAGTTCTTAAAGGTGGAAAATTTTACTTTAAAAAATTCGTTCTTTTTAGATTTTTATAAATTTATATCATAAATAAAAATCAATAGAGTTCTTCTTTTTAACGTAAGCTTATATTTCTTAAAGAGGAAAAATGTTAATTAATAAAATGCTGTGAAATATGTATTCACGTATTTTTTGTTGTATTAAAGAAAGCTTTAAATTATATTTATTATCTAGATGTTAATAGTTTTCACTCCACTTTCTCAATAAATTAATTTTGTCTTTTTGAACTGGCGTCATAAATTAAAATTTTTTATTGGAAAATATGTGTGTGGTTTATGACCCTGACAAGTCCACTTTCACCGCTCCCGAATCACTGATTAAATCGAGTTGGTCATTTGCTGCTAATTATGGCCATTATTTATTGGCTTGATTTCCAAATTTGTCAATTTCCCTAATAACGGCGATTTTTTATAATAATTTTTTTTTTAGTTTTCCGGTTCATATTTGGAGCCCACAAAAGCCGCAAAAAGCAATTACAGAAAGAGAAGGAAAAACTAGGACATTTTACGGATGCACTTGATTGGGTTTATTTGGTCAGATTTTACGTATCTACAATATGTCCTTCATCGATTTTACGGATATGAATCTGTTTTCAAGTAAGCAAAATATTTATTTGTTTGAGGTTCGAAAAAAAAAAAAACCATTAATCTTGCTTAACGACTACAACAAATCAATTATTCCCCCCAGGAACTGAACTCTGCCTCTGAACTCTGCCGTTTCCGGGAACTAATTCCGATGTCCTTGGGTTCTCGCATCGCCTCATTAGAATGGCTTATCACCAGGGAAGTGATGAATGTCGAAACTTTGGCGCAAAACCAACAAATTGTGGCCAGGGAAATGGAGGGAAAAACTCTCGAAAACCGAATGCCTCGCTTTACTGACAGCGATTTTTCACTCCAGCAGCCTCGCATTCAGCTCTAATAAGCGGCATGAAGTACGTACGTATCTTGCAACATGGAAACTCAATTTCACTTTCCGGCTTTCCTTGCACCGTCTTCCTTATTGCATTTGCATGCCCCAAAAACGGTAAAAGCATAAATAATTAAATACATTAGGAAAGCCTCTTTTTCTCTGGCTGACTTGGATTTTCCCCGGCAACTTAAAAAACTTTTTCCAGCTTATTTTGCATGACACAATTTCAAGCACAATTTCAAGACATTTTCCAGCTTCAAGCTTTCCACACTTTTTTTTTTTTTGTGGGTTAATCGTTGAAGGAGGAGAAAAGGAAAAACTCTACAGCGAACTTTTAGCTTTCTTTAAAAAGTTGATTATTATTCAATCCATTAATTCGATATTTAATTTATTTTGCTAGTTTCAGTTTCTGGGAATGGAATTCCAACGAATAAATAAATATTAATTCTAAGGGGTGATGCTTAATGTTGATTTTAGTATAACCAGCATCTCCTTAACTTAGAATTAATATTTAAAAACGAAACTCTCTATTGAAGTGAACTCTGCATGAATGGAAACTATTTCCTTACACTAACAAAAACTTTGAAGTTTTCAGCTTATTTTAGCATGGCACAATTTCAAGAAATTTTCCAACTTAGTTTATTTTTTTTGGGTTAATCGCTGAAGGAGGAAAAAACAGCAAACATTTAGCGTTCTTTAAAAACTTTAATGGGATTATTTTGTCATCCAATTTTATCAACATTTAGTTTCATTTGCTTGTTTTTATTTCGTATGAAATCAAATACTGGTTGAACTTAAAACAAATTTAAGCATCACTCCATAGAATTAATATTTGTAAAGGGAACTTTCTATTAAAAGGGAACTTTGCATAAAGTAAAACTAACTCCTTTCACTGTCAAAAAAAGACCAAACTGAAAGCTGTTGCAAAATAGTAACTAGATTCTTAAATTTATGCAAATATATAAATGAAGAAATACCAATTTAAAGGTGCATTTTCTGGTGGGATATTTTTCATTTCCCCATTTGGTGGAATATGCAGAGTTACGAGTCCTACATTTTATGCACCCCCAAGTCCGACTTTTATTTACGTGACTTTCAATTGAATACGGACTTAGATGAAAACGGAAAGTTGGGCGGGATTGAAGGCAAGGATGTAGTTTTTGCTGCCCAGAGAGCAGAGCCATTCCTTGGCATTCATTTCATTTGCCCGTCCCTTCATCATTCGTCCACAGGAGATGCTAAAAAAATAAAAAAGAAATGGGCGTGGCCAGCCCCATAAATTTGACGTGAGTATGTGGTGCAGTGGGTATTTCTCTTGGAGGAGATGGAATCCACGGTCCGCCATCGTAAATGCAGACATTTCGTGGCCCGAAGGCTGAAAAAAGGGTTTTATTGAGTCCTTAGCCGGCTTTAGCGGAATGCCGCGGCATATGCATTAAAGATTTTTATTGTTAGATTTCCGCTGAATTATATGTGCCCACACATGAAGAATTTACGTACGTATATATATATCCAGCATATTTCTTTATGGGATTTTTGGTTTCCGCATAAATCAGAGCGTGAAGAAAAAGTACAACGCAAAGTGGATTACGGTGCGAGGAAATATTGGGAGCTTCTTGAGCGCCTAATAGACCATAAAATGAAAGTAAAAGCTGTGAAGAAAAATATAGGTAAATATTGATGGCTATTTTGGGAAAACTGATGGTAAATATTTTCCCCTACCCTACTTGAATTTTCACTTGATGGATGGATTGCTCTTATTCCATGCAGATCTTTAAAGCCCTTTTCAGTTGGCAGTTGGCCACCAAATAAAATTTATCTCCCATTCAGATTAAATCCGACTGACAGCAGTCTTTGGCTGCACAGCTGTAACTATACTATAGATATATATATAAATTTTACTGTCTTGAGTCAGCTGTAATGAGCTTGACCTTAGTGCCGCTTCATTGCTTGGTCCTTTGCCTGTCACTGGCAATCTCTGGCAAACGATTCAATTTTTGTGACCTCTGCGGCAGGACGCCAAGGCCAAGATGGAAGTCGCCAAAAACCAAAAAACCAAAAAACCAAAAAATTATCAATTGACAGCGACGGAATGCCGAAAGTTGCCAAAGAAACAGTTGCTGCAACTGCGGTGGCAGCCTCAAATTGCCCCATGGATGTCGGCAGAGTCATAAATTTTGATAAATGAAGTTGTCTGTGCCATGTCGCCAGCTACTTATCAGCGTTGTCATTGTCCAGGTACGACCTTTCCACCTCCACTATATGTTTTTTTTCCACTTTTCCATTCGCACACCCACAGCGAGTAGCTCGTTTGGCAGAATTCCAATGACTGTTGCTCGTGTCCTGGGCTATAAATGCCCTGGCCAAGGGGTTAGTTGGCTTTCACAGAAATCCCTCTTCATGGGATAAACCCGGAGAGCATTGCGAATCCGCTGGCCACTCGATTTTTCTTTCCTTCCTAGTTGGCTTTTCAATTTACTGTCGGTTGTGTTTTCACAATTTCGCATTGTTATGTGCTGCTGCCATTTGTACTTCCTCTCCGCCAGAGCGAAAGGTGTTTTTTTTTTGCAACGCAAATTGTACTTATGCATATGCAACAGATTCTGAAAACGCTGCATAAATCATACGCAGCGTTGGCGGGCGAGAGAATATTTGTTTTTTTTTTGCCGTTGCGTTGCCTACTTTGTGGGGTAGAAGGACGAACGAACGTATTGACTTTATTTTTTTTTTTCTAGCCGGCTGGGCAAATATTAATTAACCAGCCGGGGGTCCCCAGGCCGTTCAGTGGGTCAGATTAACGACAAGTATCCATCGCATTCTCCGATCCATCCGCCACAGCCCCCCGGTTTTCCGTATCCGTATCCATTCCCGCCCTGCTGCCCTGCTCCCGTCTTAAGTCGTGTGTTTTGTGGGTCACTTTGAGCATAATTATAATTACGAGCAATTGTGCTTACAACATTTTCCAGTTTGCTGCAGCTCGGTTGACGTTTTTGTTATAGTTGTGGGTTCCGCTCGTTGGGTGTCCTGCCATTCTTGCTTGGGCGTTGGGACCATAAATTTTAAATTAAGTTGCAATGCCGTCGGCGGGTTTTGTTTATTCTTTGCAGGACTGCACTGTTCTCGGGCTTTGCTGGGCTCTATTTTATTTTATTTTCGATAAAC
The DNA here is from genome assembly GCA_021224005.1 of Drosophila setifemur. Taxonomy (NCBI): domain Eukaryota; kingdom Metazoa; phylum Arthropoda; class Insecta; order Diptera; family Drosophilidae; genus Drosophila; species Drosophila setifemur. The sequence goes on from JAJJHY010005742.1 coordinate 10,812,177, forward strand.
TGCGTTGACAGCTGCAACTGCAGCTTGCCTAAATGGGAGTGATGGCAATGGGAAATGCACCCATATTTACGATCTCTGCATCCTGGTCGCTGGGTTTTGTTTAGGGCTTAAAGTTTTCACAATATATGAAGTTATGAATCAAATTGTATAATTAAAAAATAACAGAGCAACCTTTAACACAGAAAAAACTCTTGATAAAGTCCCTAATAAATTTTAAATATCTTAACATTTTTAATAATACTTTAAAATATTTGTATTAGAATCCATTTTCTAGAATTACAGACCATATTTAAATAATTTCTTTGACTCAAAAAAATGTTCCAAATCATAAACTTTCTTAGTATATTTTTAAGATCAAAATAATTGTTTGTAAGTATCAATCAAAATAAAGTTGCATCCATTTATTTCCCATTTAACATTTAAAGGCAACCAATCTTCTCTCCCTCTGAGATTCGCAATTACTGTAGTGCAAATAGTGCATTGAAATCTATTTTAGTTGTATGCAAATTTTATTCTGCGATCTATAATAGAATACCGCCAGCTTGTTGGGACTTTCCTCTGTATCGTGGGGTTCGCAATCAGCGCTGACAAATTGCCAATCGATTTTGATGCGCCAGACAACGACGTCGGCCTCCGACACTCCTCCTTCCTTCTCCCTCCTCCTCCTTCCTCCTCGTGCCGATCCCCAATTTCTTGCCGCTTGCCTCTCGCCTCTGGCCCTTTTCCTTAGCGCTTCTTTAAAATCGAAAAATTTCTGTTTGCGTTTTGATGATTGCCGAAGACAATGAAATGACAATCAAAGTCACGTGCCGCCCAACGCCAGCTGCAAAAAGTTGCATGCAAATTTGTGCGAAAAAGGGGAAATGAAATTGTGGAATGGTTGGGAGAGGGGAAGGGAGCAGGAAACTGTATGGCACAAACCAAGGTGAAAATAAGTATCATTCGAATATGATTCGTTTTGATTGCCAGGGACAAATGCTTCGATTGCTAATATTCTAGCCCTCTTTTGCAGAGAGAGACAAAACCCTGAAGAACAACGACAACAATTGCATGCCAACATCATGTCTCCACGGACTCATTAGCCCATTAATGCCAAATGCTTACACAAGACGTTTATAGAGACCCCTGCGTTTGGGGTTATTCAAAAAATGCTTAACCCTACATAGCATTAGAATTTAATACTCAAGAACTGAAAAAAATAATGACGAGGCCAATGTTTTAGTTTTTCATTGAAGAATCTTAAGGTACTTTAAAAATTCACTTAATGTTTTATATTCTTTGGAAAAGCCTAACTTTCCATTTTGAAATTGTATATTTATTAGGTAGAAAATAATAAAATATCACACTCGTATAGTTTAGTATTTAGGAGTTTTTGTTTTAATTATTTTATATTTTTCGATAGTACTTTAATGTATGAATCTTATTTGACCATCATTTGTTTATACAAAAGTTGAGGCTCGATTTTTCGGTTTAAATAAAAAATTCTACTATAATTCAAAAACTGAAACCACATTTTTATAATACAAAAATAAGTTTTTATTTACCAAAAATGTTCTCCATTTTAAAAACAATATTAAATTGTAGCTTGTAATATTTCATTAACCCCTTTTGAAATATTTGTAATTACAGAGTGAACCTTTTGTAAAACCCAGAGTTAACCCTTTTGGTTTTTGGAGGGTTAACAAAATCTCACAATAAGATGACCCCGCACTCACCTTTGTTACCGGGTCCATTGCCCGGTTGGATCGAGGACATCGGTATGGCCAGACAGTTGCGCGGCGGTGGCGGCACGGCAATGGCCAGATCCTGTGGCGGCTCGGAGCGCGGACAGGGCGTATACGCAATCTTGCTGCCACGTCCAGGCGTCGGACTAACCCGGGCATGTCGTCCCCCAGTCACCGTTCCCCCGCTGCCCCGATCGCTCATCTTTCTGGCGCTATCCTCAGTGGAAAACTAAATGCATTGCGCACGGGGCTTCCGCACCACCTTGGGCGAAGATTGGGTTGCTTCGGCCTTGGGTACACCTATAGCATCTCGTCTTCCGGTTATTGTGCGTCAATATCCAGGCACTTTATGCTAATGCTAATGCACAGATTGCAAATGTCTCGGGGCAATGGGAGGCTTTTATCCCCCAGAAATAGTGCATTCAATTGGCCCAGGTTGTGTGCTGTAGTGCCAGTAGAGGCTGCTCGAGGGAGGGGGGTACGGATGGAGGGAGGCTGGTGACCGTGAGCAAGGCTAAGGATGGCGCAAGGACACCAACGAGCGAGCGCAACGCGAACACAGACACAAAAGTCAGGTGACGAATCGAAACTCTACCAAGTCCACAAGTGCACCCGACCCGACTTCACTTTACATGCCACTGCAACGACAACGACAACAACAACAACACCGCACGAGCAACACCAACCGGGGAAAAAAGAGTGCGACCGCTCGACTTGCACTGCTCGATGTCCTGCTGGCGACTGAGACAGCTGAAAAGCGGCCAAGAGGACGGCGACAGCTTCTCGTGCGGGCAAGCATAAAAACAACACGATGCCAAAATGCCGACGACGACAATAACAGCAGCGGCAGCAGCAGCAGCAGCAACAGAAGCAGCAGCAACGACAAATTCCGAACCAGACGAGCGCAACGAAATCAAAACAAACAAAATACAACGCGACATATGCCAACCTCGTGCTCCGCCACCCCATTCCCCATTTCTTTTCTCTCAGTGGAAGCATCCTCTTTGTTGCATTGAGCGAGCTTTCTCTTCCTGACAGCGTAAAGCTCTCCCGTCGAAGCTTTTTTCATTCACAAAATCGTGCGGGGCGAGTTGCCAGACCAAAAGAACAATCTGACCAGGGATGACGAGGCGTATGCGTAATATTTGGTTGGGCGGCAAAACTTAAGTCTCAGGTTTCAATATGTTATTTTAAGAAAATCATTATCGATTGTTTAAATTTTGCAACAATTAATAAAATTTCTTTATGAACACGACGTTTTGATTTACCATGGATTACTAGGCGTATGAGTAATATTTGGTTGTGCGGTAAAATTAAATGTAATTTTTCAATGATAGTTAAAACTAAGAAAATCACTAGCGAAAAATTTTTCAATTTATATATGGAAATCATTCAGGTTCGATTTACGAGGGATAACGAGACGTATGAGTAATATTTGGTTGGGCGGCAAAATTAAATCTCAGGTTTCAATATTAGTTAAAATGGAGAAAATCATTATCGTTTGTAAAAGGCAATTTCTATAGCTAATTAAATTTAAATATGAAAATCGTTAAAGCTTGAATGTACAGGGTTGACGAGGCGAATGAGTGATATTTGGTTAGGTGCCAAAAATAAATCTTTGGACTCAAAGCAAATTTAAATAAATACAAATATTATCGATTTTTGATTTGATTTTATATAGATTTCCAAATAAAAGTTGTAATGAAATTAAAATTATATATTTTACTAATTAATTGAAATATAAATGAGCCACACTACAAGTTTTTTATTTACACTTAAAGACATTAAAAATTTATATAATTTATGCTCCTTCAGATTACTCTGAACATTTGATGAGATCATTTTGAAATCTGACCCGCAAATACTTAGTAACTTTAAACAATAAAATTTTAAAATTAAAATTCATTAGTCACCCACAAGATTTTAAAGAGAAATGTATCTTTAGTCACCCACAACCATTAAAAATAAAAATGAATAAAACATATGATTTAAATTGTATATTCTGTTTTTGTCTTTATTGAGTTCTTTTTTGTTTTGTTTTTCCTGTTAAGTAGAATAGAATTATTAAAATTGTTTTATATTCATTTGGTATTATCCTTTGTTTTGTTTGTCCGCTTACACAGTTTTGAGTGTTACGCAATGGAATTAGTTTAGCATTTGATTTTGTATTTGCATTTGCATTTGCATCAATGTCGTGGCTTCAGTTTACTCTGATTGCGGGTAGTGATGGCACCCTAATACTTATTAATTTTTCCACGGGAGTGTCATTGTCTCAAAGGTTGTTTGGTTGGTTGGTTGGTTGGTATAAAGAGTTTTTGAAATTCATACTTGTTCAGTTTAATTACAATTTAGAGCTTAGAAATAACAGTTCCTAAGGGTGAAGGTTTTTTTTTTGTTTTGTTTAGATTGGGTGATCTGGTGTTGCTATAGTTATAGTTATGACTGCTGCCGCACAGTTGCACTCTCGTTTTTTGGTAGGTAAAGCTTTGGATATTTCATATTTCGATATTTTGTATATAGGTTTTTGTTTTTTTTTAACATTTTTGCTCACTTAAAATTAGAACATTTTGGAACATATCCTTGAAATCTGAATCGATGTCTCAGAGCGCTGTAGCTGTTTGTCCATCTGGCTTAGTTTTTCAGTTGGAACTGTCCGCAGTCCACAACAAATGTGTTTGCAAAAAACCCGAAATTTGTGTTCAGTGTATTGTGTGTGGTAGAGGAGTACAAGTGTGTGTGTGTGTGAGTGTGAACAGATTTAACGACGTGTTACATACTTTTCGGCTGGCAAAGAAATGGTTTTTAAATGAATCGTTTTTGAAATTATATACAAAAAACTCGGTAATGGAAAATATCTAAGCCTAAAATGAATTTATAGCCTTACAAAAATAAAACTGAAATGAATTTTCTGTCTCACTTAACTTTTTACATTTATTTATTTTCTAAATGTAATAATTTTAATATTAACTGTGGGCTTCGCCTTATATAGCCGTATATATCGTTTTAATTTGAATTCGTTCGAGGCCTGAATTTGCTTTTTGCTCCACATGCAAACGGATATCGCTAATCTATATGTCAAGCATAACACCCATATATCAAAGAATCGAAAGAATCGGATCGGTATTTGTGTTGTGTTACTGGATTATACAAGATATATAATTACGTTTAGGAATCGGTTAATCTCGTAGACATTCAGTGCTGTTCCGAATCGAGGAGAGTGAGTGCTGGAACGGGCCTTCTACTTGCCTGTCTTATAGGTACACGCGGTTATGGTATATTGGACATCAAGAATAACTCGCATATTCGATATACATTTATATATAATTTTGGGTTTCTTCATTCCGATGAAATCGCTTAATAGGTGGTTTTTTAAGTGCATACATTCAATGTACAACTTGTTAAATTCTTATCGGATTATAGTAAGGGGCATATCTATCGGATCGGATCGGATGGGATCGGCAGGGGTTCCAGCAGTTCCAGTTAACGTTGGCTAGCCGCAGTCCCTGCCACGAACAGGATCCTCTTGCTCCATCCGCTCTCGATTTTTTTTTTTTTTGGGGGCTACGAAGGCTACACTTAATTGTATCAACTTGACTTTGGAGCTCTGCAAAACAGTTGCAAATCCTTGGGGGTGGGGCGGGGCCAATTCGGATCAATGACTGGGGATGATGATTGAGCGGTGTCTGGTCTGTTAAAAGTTGTTAAGAGCCAATCCATTAAAAATCATAAAAAGAAAACAACAATTTTGGTTTGTTTTGTTTCGAGGTTTTTAAAATGTTTGTGTATTTTTTTCAAAGAAATTTTGCATGTTCTTGTTTGTTTTTTGCTTGTTGATGCTTATAGTTTTTCATCTTCTTTACAATATTCGTAAATATATATATATATATATCTTTTTTTATATATAGCTTTATTTATATATATATGTTTGCATATATAGATATAGGCGCGAGTTGGTTGTTTGGTTTCTTTGCCTGTCCAAATATTGTAAGTTGCCACCAAACACTTAGCATAGTTTAACAAGTTTCGGTTCGGTTTTTTTCTCCCATTTTACCATATTTATTTCTTTGAGTGTCTTCTGCCATGCAAACGAAGATAAATATTTATGCAAGTTTTGATTTGTAAATCGAGAAGCTCAGAGAATCCAGCCTCCAATGCCACAAGTGACGCACTTCAACAACCAATTTGAATTGGAAATGCTCTCGATCTTTTGACATTTATCGAAACGGGAGAATATTCGAGCATACTTTCGAGGACCTCGACCAGGGTGCCGCCGCCCCTCGAAAGTAGCCGTATAAATTTAGAATTTATAAAGTTTACATTTCTCGGTAAGATCGGTGTTAATATTTAGAGTTTGAAAATTCGTCTGTGTCATTTGATTAGAGTTAAATTTTTCCTGCAATTTAGGTTTTCATTAGATAGATTCATTTCTTTAAAACATTGCACAAATTTCGCTACAAAATGGTTCCTTCTTTTTATTTTTGTTTGTTAAAAAAAGTTATAGAAAAGTGTTCTTTTTTTGTTTGTTAAATTTTTGTTTTCTGTTTTGTATTTTGTTTTTTATCATTAGCGCAAATGGTGTTTTTGTTCAAATTTTGTCGTTGCCCTTCAGAGCGTTCTGTCCAAAGTCAAGCAAACAAAAGGAGAGTTATATAACTCGACTTAAATATTATAACGTAGAAAAGACGCCCGAGTTGTGGCATTCTAATTCCTGTCTGTTTAGTTATACTCACAGTTGATTTATGCAGTGGAGAAGAGTTAGAGTTAGCATGGGAAAGAGATGGATCAATGGATTGGTGGCTGGGATGCGTGATGTGTGGAAATGGATATGGAAATGGAGGGGAGGGTGTACGGAAAGATCGGTTAGAAGACATCACGACGAGTTCGTTACAGTTGAGAAAAGGAAACAAGGTTTTCGATATGAAATTAAATTAAAACCAAATACAGTTCAGTTAGCTTTGGTCGCGCAGACTTTCTGTTTTCGTTAATTACTTTTTTTTTTGTTAGCTAGGCAGCAGTGGACATAGATGGAAAGATAGTTAGTTAGATAGATAGTAGATAGATAGTTGGGGCGTGGAGACAGAGCGGGTAGGATAAAGCTTGCGGTTGCTGTGGTGCCAAGGAATTGCAGTTGCTGTTCTTGTTGTTGTTGTTGTTGTTGCTGTTCGGCTGCTCTAACTTCAACTTAAACCATTACGTTCGTATATTAATTTATGTTACGCTTAGTTAGCTCTCTCTTGCTTTTGTCTAAACTTTTGCTTTGGTTTACATCTTGCATCCACATTTGGTTTGCTTAAATTTAAGACAATTGTCTTTGCATTTTGCTAGTTTAATTCATATG
>JAJJHY010005742.1:10820104-10843608 GCA_021224005.1 Drosophila setifemur
AAATGTATTTTACTTCTTGTTGTTCTGACATGTCTATGTGTGGGATTGGGAGTGGGTGTGTGTGTGTGTTTGTGGAGGGGTGTGGTGTGGTGTGTATGAGTGTGTGTTGTGTGTATGTGTGTGTGTGTTTGTGGAGAGTGTCTATATAAACTTTGCCAGTTTGCAAAAATTTCAAATATTTTTCTTTAACAGTTTTTTGTTTTATTTTGTATTTTATTTGTTGTTTTGTTTAGCTTTTATTTTTATTCTTTCTCGCAACGAAATCGACAAATTTTTGTTTATACTTTTTAAACACAATTTTCTAGCTTACAGATTTTTCGCATTTTCTTGCATTTTCATCTCAAATGGGGGAGAAAACGCTGACAAACAAAATGCAGCCGTCGCCGACGCCAGGTGGCGCTGCCCAAATCGGAGCGCCCTCTATCGGCAGTCTTTCGCCGCACTGCCTTTTGCTTATCCTTCTGCTCGCCGTTTCTCCTCGTTCTTCTTCTTCGTCTTCTTCTTCTTCGGGTTTATGTTTAAGTGTAGTGGTAAACTTGTTGTTGTTTCTTGCTGCTGGTTGTTGTTGTTGTAGTTTTAAACGGTGACTTCATTAAGTATGCTGTTGTTGTTGTTTTGTTGCATTAAAATTATGTTTTTCTGTTTCTGTTTTTTGTTTTAACCTTTTCTCTGTCTGTTTAATGTAATTCCTTCATTCTGAATCTTGTTTAAATTTGCTTTGCTTTTGCGTTTTTTTTTTTTAAGTGTAAGTTTCATTTGTTTTAAGGTTTCTTAAATGTTTTTTTGCTTCTTATTCTTCATTATGTTGGTTGTTTTTTGCTTAACTCTTTGTTGTTTGTTGTTGTTGTTGTTTTTTTTTTAAGATCTTTTACTGGGGTCCATAGCAACAGCGTGGCGCGATGTTATTGCGCACAGCTACAGTCTTCGTCAACATCTTAAAAAAATAGAAAGGCTTAAAAAGAAATAATTTAACGCTTCACTTCGATGTCATCATAGTCACGAATTCTGCAATGAAAGAGAGATCGACAAAATTGGAATTAGTAAGTGATTATAAGTCAATTATACCTTAATAAATATACATATATATTACAAATAAGATCAAGAGTACTTGCATTAATTATCATAAAATATTTTTGACAAGAACATAAATATTCTTTAAACTTAATCGAAAATATATCGCTTGTTTTGGTTTAAATATCGAAATAAAGAATAACAACTTATTGAGCAAATCTCAACTCACTTCAATTTAATACTGCAAAATCTCACACAGCAAATCAAGTATCGAAAATAGCTGAGCGCTGTCATTAACCTTCTATTAATTTAAGACTTAAGCCAATTAATCAATAGCAAACGAGCATTACAACAAACACCAACACACCAACAACAAACAGCAACAGCAAACACCAAAAGCTAATCAATAAGACAAACGAGCAAGTCACGAGATGTCTGATGAAAGAAACACTCTCACACACCAACACACACACACTCAAAAACACACAATCACACACACACACACTCAAACACACTCATTCATACACTCACACACACACTCTCACATGTTCTCTCGCGTCGCCAAGGCAAATTTATTGAGTGCAAAGACTCGAGACAGTCAATCGCCAGAGATTATGTAGTCTCTGCTTTCCTCTTCCTAAAATAGAAAGCGGAGGATTCCGATTCTGATGATTCTGCAACGCCAACAGAATGCAATAAAGACGTTGCCTCTGCCGCATTGTTTGCGAAAATAACAAGTCAGGAGAGAGGATAAGGTTGGCAATATGGGTTTTAGAATACCCTTTTTTATATGAAACCTATGGAATATATATTTTTGTAACTATGTAAAAATAAATTATTTATAGGGTAATAAATTATCTAACTCCTTTGAAATAAATTTATTAGATCCCCAATAAACAATACATAAATTATTAATCAGATACTAAATTTTCTCATTGATAAGTATGCAAAACGTTTACCGAAACTTGTAATACCCTCTTGAAAGGGTACACAAATTCTGCATCATCGACTCAATCAATAGGTGACAATAAAGTGGAGTGAGAGAGGGAGGGAGATTGAAAGAGAGAGAGGGGGGGAGGGAGGGACATTGATAGAGAGAGCGGGCGGGAAGGGAGAGCAAAGAGAGTCTTCCCTTGTGTTGGTGTCCCCAATTTATCAGGTGTTTGGCTGTATCTATTTTTAAAAGGAGGATAATATTCTCCGCTTCTGCTGCCGCTGCATCTGTTCTCGTTGATTGCACTTCTGCCTCTTCTTCAACTTGTTTCTTGGTTTGTTTTTTCTTGCCTAGGGTGACTGCATTTTTCAAATATTTGAAACAAGAATACATGCAAAACATAGGACAAAAGGAGAGGGGGAGAGGGAGAGGATGGGTAAATTGGGTGGGCGTGTAATTGGGTGGATGGATTTTGTTGTTGGGGGCCAGTGGTCAAGCAAACCCAAATCGAAATCGAATAAAGCCAAGGGAAATCGAACAAAATCTTTTGAAGTAAATATTTGCCATAAAAAAAGTGAATTTAATTTCAAATTTAAATTCAATTAACAGATTAAATCTCAGGAATTATATGGTATTTTCTATTCTTTTTTTAACATTTAAAACACCAATTGATTAGGATATATAAAAAAGGTTTCCCTTATTATTCTTACCGCACATGTTAGAACTACAAAAATTCCAAGCAAAAATAGTTTGTTATTTACATTTCCCCCAACTTCTTTGCAATCTAATCTTCTTTATCTCTAGCTTATAAGGTTTAACCGCAATGTCTGGTACCGGAAAACTCGCTTATCAAACTCCTCGAATCGATTGCTATCAAACCTCTTTTGGGGAATTTACCCCGACATTTATAAGATTGGCACTCTAGGGCAACACCACCATAAAAGTGGCTAACTAAACACACCTTACCTTATCCAATTCCAATAAAACGAAAGCGAACCTTTTGGGAGCCGTAAAAGGCTTAAAAATAAAATGTTATTAGCCAAAGTTCAGGCAACGCCCGGAAAAGGGCTAAGCCATATGCAAAATACCCCAATGGCCCCTCCTTTGGGAGGCCTTGACATTTGACCACATGCAAAATGCTCGAAATGTTCGCTCAGTGTTGATTACATCTTTCGCACAATACATCACTCCTACGCCAATTTGGCCACGCCCCTAAACTGACCAGTTTGCAGCACTGGCCAAAAATAGAATATATTTTAAAAATACTTCTTTAAAAAAATCTATAATAATTTAAGGTTTCTTTCTACCTTCCTCTAGTATTATGTATGCATTTTACAAATGTATTTTTTATTTAAATATTAAACAATTCACAATTTGTTCTCTGTGTAGAGGTGTGGGAATACAAAATTTTTTCGGCTGGGTTTTCCCCGATGCCTTTGACATGGCAATTAAATTGAAATTAAGTCCGATCGAGTTCCAACTTTTCCAGCTACCTTGGCCAAACAAAGTATATTTAGCAAATATTCGTACATTTTATTTTCGTACCTTCTCTCTACCCTCCTCCCCTCCTCCTCCCCCTTCACTTCCCACCCCCTTCCATTACGTTCTTGTGGTTCTGTCTGCTGTTTATCTTTCGTCGTGTTGTTTACATTCGCCAAACTTACTCGGGTCTAGCTATCTTTTTCCATCTCTGAGGTTGTTTTATTTTCTGTTTTTAATTTTATTTCTTTTAGCTACTTTTGGAATTCACCTTACCTTCCCTTCGCGCATTAATGTGTGTTCATTTAATTCGCCTCGCTTCTGCGCTAATGTTTAATTTGTTGTTCTTTGTATTTTGTTTAACATTTTATTTGATTTTCGACTTGTTCCTTGTGCGAGTATCTCAGCAGTTCGTCGTTCCCTTCGCCTTTCAGCGAGCCGCCGCCACACAACACACCCCCAGATACAAAAAAAAAATCTGGCAAGGGGCCAAAGTAATTCTCATCTCATTCCCATTCCCATACCCCAATATCTTTCTCTGCATATTCATTGTTTGCGCCATATAATTTTCACTTGCAAAATTACCAAAGAGTGGGCACGAGTGGGAGGTGGGTGGGGGGTGGGGATTGGGTTGGTGGGGGGTTGGGTGGCTGAGAGATTGGGGGGCTCGGGCGGCTGTAGAGCCGGCAAGACAACAATAAAGACTTTGGTTAATTGGCAATAAGCAAAATGGCAACAATGCGCATTTTATATTTACGTTATGCTGATTCCGCTGAGTGAACGAAAAACACGACGGATCAGGCCAGGAGCAGGAGCAGGAGGAGCAGACGAGTGAGATTCATTCGCTCGGTCAATGCTCACGCTATTTTCCCACCTCTTCCCGTGCCGACGAGGGGGGAAATTAAAGAATATTGCACAATATTTATATATTTTATTTTAATTGTTGTTTCCCATTCGGATGGCTCTGCCTCTGCCTCTGGTTGTGCTGTGCCCCGGCGGCAGGTTAATCATTTAAGAGCGGAATTTACGCGCGACATTTATTTTGGCTTTTAAAAACATTTCAATTTCGGCGTCGGCGTCGGGAAAGTGGCGAAAGGCATAAAAAACGCTGATTGGGAACAGGCAGAGAGGAAAGGTCTTAAATGCCAAGTAATGTATCGCAGCCATATTTTGGAACGGAATATTTGCTGAAAAGTACATCTCATGCTGACTTACGGATAATTAACAAATGGCTCTTGGGAATGGAATTCGTTAAAAAAAAAATAACATGTTATACAATTATCTTTCAGGCAGTTCTGCAAAAAATACTATCTGACAGTTTGGAGTGCAACACTTCCTTTTCCAAGCCTGCAATCTATGTTGATCCTCCTCTATTTCACCTTTCTCTATCAAATTTAGCTTGAAGAAAATAGAAAGAGAACTGCACGAATTTCACTAGAACATCGTTGGATTAATGATCATCAATCTAGATCATCAGTTTGTTGGCTTTTGTTTAAACTTTTGCTATTTTTATGTATTTTGTTCATAAATTACTTGTGATTAATCTATTTGATCCGAGAAATGCTTGCAGCGCAGCGGCCAAAAACGATTTCTATTTGAACTTGGGGAATATATATATATATACTCATGGGTAGTATATAGTATATATAGTGGGGGAAAACACCGTCCGATTTTAATTGCTAATTTCCCCGGTCTCACACTGAACAACAAAAGGAAATTTCGAAAAGTGGGAGGATATGCCATGGGAAAATCTTTTGAGGATCCTATTTTGTGCTACCAAATTTGTTCCGTTTTAGTTGTATTGTTGCCGATTTTTCTATTTGTATCTCTCACTCTCCTCCTCCTCCTCCTCCTATCTGCGCTGTTTTTGCCCAATTGAAAAATCAATTTTCAAGCAATTAAAAAATTACGAAGAACACAAAACACAAAACACGAAAATTTCAAATAAAAATGCACTGCACATGGCGAGAGATATTTGTTTGCTATCTACATATATCTATAGATATATAACAAGCTGAGAATACATATTACTATAATGAGTCAGAGGGAGAGAGCGAGCGAGATCATGTGAATTAGTAAAGCCATATGACACAACAACCAAGTGCCAATTGTGACTCAAACGCGATGCCAGTGATTCAATCATGGCCACCGACGGTTGTTTTAGTTGCCTGCCTGGCGGCAGGTGCAACAACAGACAGATCCAATTAGTGTCCAAACACGCGAGCCACAAAAAAACACCACTAAAATGGGACGTAAGACGACACCTTACAAAATCAAGCTTAAACACTTGTAACTTATGGTCAAATAAATTATTGGTAAACAAGACAAATTTGACGGTTATTATTGGGAATAAATTCAAAAGGTTTTCAAAACTAGAAAATAAATATCTATAAAGTTTCTAAGTTTTTGGAATACTCCCCCGAGATTACATATATTCAATCCCCCCCCATCTCCGCTTACTCACCTTCGTAATTGACCTGACCATCACCATCGATATCAGCCTCACGGATCATCTCGTCGACCTCCTCGTCTGTGAGTTTCTCGCCCAGATTTGTCATCACGTGACGCAACTCCGCGGCGGAGATGAAGCCGTTGCCGTCCTTGTCGAACACTCTGAAGGCTTCTCGGATCTCCTCTTCGCTATCGGTGTCCTTCATTTTGCGTGCCATCATTGTAAGGAATTCTGGGAAGTCAATTGTACCATTGCCTGTGTTTGTGTTTTGTGCAGGTAGGGGAGTAAAAAAGAATAGCAATTAATATCGTTGCATACTTTTTGGGTCGGATTTCGGGGCACACTCATCCTCATCCTCACCCACACCCATCATCAATTTAAATTGCTCCCCGGGCGTTATAATAAATTCAAGTCAGGGATAAAGGCACCAAGGCATTTCTCTTCATTATGGCAAAGTTTACCCTTACCCGAACCGCATCATAAAGCCGCATAAAATGGATGCCCCGGGGCTGTGTACACTACTTAAAGCTCTCTTTTGCCTTTTTGCCAGGCTGGTTGCCACCTCCTCCTCGTCATTCGTCTTCGACAAATCCCTGCCAGCTATATAATCGAGCATATTTTCATATTTGCCTAAGCCCCGAACAAACTTTCTTCTTGCCACACGTGTTTGTGTATGTGTGTGTGTGCCACCCACCTTATGAAGTGTGGTAGATAAGTCCGCCTAATCCCGTTTCTGTTAAATCACTCTCTCTCTTATCTTGAAGTCGCTTTTCCTTTCGACCTTCCCCCCCACCCTTCTCCCCACTCAAATGTTCGGCCAAGTGGAATGAAAATTTGTTAAAGAATTTATCCAAACATTCTGCTGAGGTTATCGCTGGAGAAGCACACACAAATGAAGTGGTCGGCCAGGCCAGCGTTTAGTTCAACTGAAATTCTTGTTATACTAATTGAAAAAGTTTGCTTTAAAGTTGCAAATAGTTGGAAAGGCCCTCTCCACTCCAGCTCCTGCAGCGGCGCTCATAAAAGCAGCAACAACTTTTTGGCCTTAATTGTTATTGACTGACTTTTTCCAGGCAAGAAGAAGCGCCGCCTCTTTTGTCCATAATAAAATGGTGATGTATAAAATGTTTTTCAGTTTGGCTGCTGTTTTGTACCCTCAAAACCAAATGGAGCATGGCTCATTCGGGGCTATCATTTTGTTTCTTGAGAATTGAATGTGCTTTTTATTACTTTGCTGGAAATGGCTTTTCTCCGGAGAAAACTTTCCGTATATGATTGTTAGAAGGGAACACAAAAAAAACAACAAGCAACCAAGAGGTTCATGCTTCTTTGAACTCTAGTTGAAAATGTTTTCTTAAGAGCAATTTAGATTGAATTGGCAAAGATAAGAGTTCACATCTTCGGGGCAAACAAGAAACTAACAATCTAGCATAATGATTTCAAAATACAGACCAGAAAATCAAATCAACGATTTAATTGAGCTAAAATAAATAAATAAATTCGGGAACTGAATTATTCAACATGCTTCCATTTCCATTCGTAAATTTGCCAATGAAAGATTCATAAAAAGGCGAGAAATTAATTACACAATGGGCCACAATTCAATTATTATTATTATTCAATATGGCCGCAAAACGCCTATATATATTTCGAATATAGCCAAAGAACATAAAATAAAATATCGACGGGTGGCATATTAGTTCAGTTCATTCCGATTTTGGGTTGCGGTTGTGTGTGTGTGTGTGTGTTTGGTTGCTTGTTGTCTTGCCTCCGATTTTCTGTTTATGATTCTATTTAAAACATTTGACGCGATTTTCTGTTGCTTTTGGCTTTGTCGATAGGATTTCCCCAAAACAAATACCAAGGAAGACAACCGCTGCACACACACACACACACATATTGGGACAGACAAATCATTGAGAAATTTGTTGCCATTTTTGTTAGACGCTTCTTAGACTGGCCCGAACTACTTTGACGAACCCGCCGCTGCTCTGTTCAGTCCAATTATGATGTTCATCAGGATGATGATGATGACGATGGCCAATGTCTGGCGGGGTTTTTGGTTTCCATTACGTTTTTCCCCACCCTCCCACCACCCCTTCTTTGGCCGATTCGCAACGTTGCTCGCAAAATTTTGCAGACAATTTAAAATTTTAATAAGATTTTTTTTGTATTTTTTTTCTGCTTTTGTGAGGCGCGCAGTGGCATTGCTAATTTTAGTTTTGGGGCATCTTCCATTGCTCCCTATAAATACAGTCGAATTTGACTAAGACGAACTTTGTTGAAGTTACTAATTAATGAAATGGGAATAGAAATTAGGAGTCAACAAAAATTCAGAGCTCTGCAACTGGAGAGCCTAAATCCTTTTTTTTAAATTATTAATTTAGTAATATTTATAAATTCTTATCCAAATTTCCAAGCTCTATAAGTTCTACTGCAAAAGATTCGTGAGTGTCACCAGTTTGGATTTGCATATTTTGTGTGTGTCCTTTTTTTTTGATGCTAAATTTTATTTATACCACTGGACAAACCCATTTGCATGCCGTTCTCTACCAACAACTAATGCGGTCGTTTGCATGCACAACTCGGAGAGGCAGAGGATGAGGCTGAGACCGAGGCTGGCCATCGTCAACAGCCTGGGACGCGACGCCAACAAAATTTTAAGTAATGAATGTTTAATGTTTCCGTCACATTTTCATTCCGCCCGCCGTGGGGGCAACGTGAGTGGGACATGCGAGTGTGTGGGTGGATGGGTGTCTCTGGTTGCCAGCCAAGTTAGTTTTTTTTCTTTCTCTTTCTGTGCTGCCAAAAAGTGCATTCCTCGTAATTTAGAGAGAACAGTCGTCGGTGGTGGTAATTTCCATGCAACTTTCCGAGTTGAAACCATTTTAAATATTAAATGTGCACAAAATATGATTGGGGCAAAGCATTTTTTTCCTCTTCTCTGTCAATGAAAAAGTTTTTCCTCACATATGGAAATTCCAGCACATAAAGTTGCTAAAATGTTGTTACTCCCAAGTGGCGACCCAACCCAACCCCAATTCATCTGTGAAAACTATTTTTAGCTCTGATAAACTGTTAGTAGAGGGCCTCCCCTCTCCCCCCCCCTTCCATTTCCCCACTGCACCACTTTAACTCTTAACAAAAAAAAAAAAGAAAATAATTGTGCGACTTTTTCACAGCGCCTGCGCTCAAAATTGTTGTGCAGGATTTTGCAGATTTTGTCCTGGATATTTTCGACAACATGCGCACACAATTTCCACGTGCAAGCGCAACAGCAGCAGCGGCAGCACCAACAAACAAACCAAAAACCGGAGATGGGGATAGAAAAGCGTGGAAAATACAACAAGAAAATCAGGTTGGGGCGGGGACATGAGCTACAAAAGTTATGAAAGAATAAGATGGGGAAACTCCTAAACTTGTTACGCTTCAGTTTGCCATCATTCTAGCAAGATACAAATTTAAAGATTTCGTTACTTATTTTATCTTGTTTAAATATAAATGCAAGAAAATTTGGTTACAAAAAATAACTTTAAGTTTTATTCCCATACTTTGTACTTTCTCTTCCATTGCATTCGCTATCTATCTTTAGCCTCTCCCCTAATCCTGCTCTATTTAACACTCTTGGCAAACCAATTTTCGGCCAAAAGGTGAAAAACCCCACGCTATAAAAACAGGCGACACATTTTCAATTTTCCCGAAAATTTTTGGCGCGAGGCGCTTGTCGCTCAATTTCCTCTCGTATCAAAAATAAAAATTGATCTTCCTCTTTTGCCCCGATGGCTTGTTTCTGCTTCTGCCACTGCTTCTACCACTTCTACATGTTACACTAAAAACTTGTCCTAGACTCAGAGCTAACTGAACGAACGAACAACCACCTTTTGTCCGAAACACAAAATATTAAAAATAAGAATAAATAAGAAGGAAAAATACCCATCGGAAACAAAAACAAAAAAATTTTGACAGCAACGGCTGCCAGAGACAAGACACGAGAAAAGAGCCAAAATATTTTAGTCATCTATTTTTAATGCCTATGACGTGTTTTTGTTGCATATTTTTAGCCAAGAAATGATTTTCATTTTTCTCCTTCCACCCATTGTTTGTCGAACAAATATATTGGTGTGATCTATGTCCGTCCGCGCGATGAGTTAGGACCAGAATATTGAACATCCCGGTAAAGGGGTTAAAAGAGGTTTCGACGGGTTTATCACCGGGCAAGAAAGTATCTAAAACCGTAGCAAATTAGATTATTTGAACTCACGGTCGAACTTCTCAAAACAAACTTCATAAAGCAGCTCTAAATTAAGTTTGTACAAATTTTGTATCTATATATTTATTACTCTAAAGTCCGTCAAAGTGACATCTCTAAAATGTTTATTGCTGTCATAAATATTATAAATATTGTACAAATTTGAATGCAAATATATGTCCATTTAAATATGCAATAAATATAAACTTGAACTACTAACTAGACTCACACTCTCTATATTATATATAAAATATTTGAATAGCTCGATGACCACATAAAGTACCATATTTTAACTGGTTTTTATTAACCGGTTTTTTTGCACCCCCCCTTGATTGCCTTTCCCATCGTTGAATTATAGCATTTTTTTTTAAGGATTATCCCCACAACTTACCGTCGGCATCGACCTCGTTTATCATGTCCTGCAGCTCGGCCTCTGTGGGGTTCTGGCCCAGAGAGCGCATGACTGTGCCCAACTCCTTTGTTGTGATGGTGCCATCGCCGTCTTTGTCGAATAGCGAGAATGCCTCTTTGAACTCGGCGATCTGTTCCTCTGTCAGCTGATCGGCCTGCAAATAAGAATGTTGTATATAACTCCATTAGTTAAGTGCACCAACGTACCATAATGATGCAATGGGAATGTTAGGAAAAGCCTTTGTCTATAATAAATTGTTTACAAAATAAATATTTCAACTATTGATTGCTCGACGACCAGGTTATGTGAACTACTTTTCAACGACATCTCGATGCCATTTCAATGTCAGCATGGAAAACTACCCAAGAATACAATTAGGAATAACAATAGGGCAAAAAAAAAAGGAGAACACAATTGCGTTTAATTTGAATAATTTTGCGTATTGTTTGTTCGCCGGCATGAACAGCGATACAATTGTATCTGTATCCATGCACCGGTATCTCTAGAAAAAAAAAGGTGTTAAGTTTCCGCTAAACCAACAAAAACTTGACGTCAGCAACCAAATAAACAAGAAACCCCACCGGAGCCCCGAAGAACGAAGAAGTGGAAAAAAAACACGACATCTAAAACCATTTTTTCGAATTTTTTTCCGCTTTATTTTTTATTGTCATGCGAACGATGTGCATACGTTCGTTCATATGGTGACAAGAGGCGTGCGAGTTGTCAGTCTCGGGAGCGAGGAAACAACCTGGCCAAAAACGATCTTCAGGGTCTCATGTTGGGGCAACAATCGCGCGGACCAGGCATATAAAATTCCAATTGTTTTATGACACACACAAAAAAATGTTTATTATTCGAGCAACTTGCTTCGTTTTTTTCCGGCGATAAGCTCAAGATTTTTGTTTGTATTCTACAAGTACTCCAGAAATATATATTATAAGGCCTGGCTTGACTGCATATCAGGTTGATAATTATTATTAATCATGTAGCAAAAATGCAAAGGCAAACTTTGCCTGCGTCAGAGAGAGGGGATGACTTACTATATGTACCATATTTGTTCAGGCTGATAAGTGCCAAAGGCTTGGTATATATATATAGTACATATGGAAGCGGTATATAAACGATTCGGATTGTTTACTAATCATAAACAACCGACAGATAGCTGCCTCAGCTAATTATTATTTAAATGGGAATCTAATTCCTCCGTTTCGAGTGTTGTTGATAGAAACCTAATTTTAAGATTCCAAATTCAATGAAACAAAAATTCTTCAGTAACAGTATCTAATCATTGGGTCAGAAAAAAAAACTAAGCATGTTTGTTCGAAGGCCACACCCCGTCCTGATACGCCCATTTCCCATAAAGAAATCACACACTAACACATGTCTTCAGATATCTTGGCCAGCCTTTATGGACAACTTCCGTTCTAAAAGAACTTGGCGACGAAGCGGTTAAGGCAAAACCATCTTAGTTAAAGCCAAATCAGCAATTGGCATTGGAATTATAGCGCCCTGCTTGACCTTATCTAATCGCTTAATTTCAGTAAATTTAAACAGTAAATACAAGTACTGGCAGCACCTGGGCTTTTACCTTTTTTTTTTTGGCTTTCGGGGCAGAGTTTGTCGCGTTGGCGTTCAATTGAATTTGGCCGGCTTATCGCTGCAGATAAAAGGCTTTCCAAACGAATGGGTTATGTCATTGGCAGGCGGCGTGACTAAGCCAGAAACACCCATATTCAAGGTCCAGATCCCCTCCCTCCTCTGGCAGAGATTGAAGCTCTCTCCTCTCTTTAAATGGTGCCGAATGCAAACAAACAACAACAAACCCCACCCACTAGTTCCATTAATGGCAGTAGTAGCTAATCGAGGGGGGGGGGGGGGCTAATGCCTAATTGGTAATCCATTTATATGCACAATCAGACGCCCACGGCATCCCGAGGAAGCTTCCATATCAAGGCAAACACAACACAGTGCCAGCCGTAAATATTCGCCCAGGACCAGAAGTCAAGCTGTGCATATTTTTCAGGCTTAGTTTTTCAAGTTTATTAACAGTGACTCATGGTCGGAGGGGGGGCTAGGGGGGCCTATAGTCATTAATGACCTCACGATCCACCAAACACATTCGGGGGATTAAACATTTAAGCTATGAATATTAATTTATTTCAAGGAAATGGGATAACACTTAATTTTATTGCATTTATGTTTCCAACATTTATTACTTATTAATTTTAGCCATTCAAAATGTAGTTTATAAAAGTATTTCAATTATGGAAATGCTCGGAATTTGAATTTTAAATGCAAATTTCTTTTGATTTATAGTTTTTATTTATTTATAACTATAAAACAAGTTTTAACTGCAAAATATATGACTTAGCCACGTTTGCCGGTTTACACCGTTGTTTTGTCTACCGTTTTTTTTTTTGCCGGCGCAAACCAGTTTGATTTGGCTTAAAGCTAGGTTTGGATTTATGAATGGCTAAAAAACATGGTTTTTCGGTACATTTTTTAGTGCAGAAGAACCGAAATGAGCTATAAACCAGTAATTTTTGGTTAGTAATATGCCACTCACATCATCGGATAAGTTTATACCTCATCATAAGCCATATGATCGATGAAGTCAGCTAAGGAAAAAAGTGAGTCATGGAAATTTGTATATGGAGTGGAGGAACTCATTTTACTGCGGAAACAAACACGAAATATTCCCATGGCTCATAATTAGCTTGCAGGAAGATCAACAAACTCGAAAGATCAGTCGGCGAAAAACTCATTCCAACTGTTTGCTCATTCTGATTTGTCGGATTGTTTGTTTGGGCCACGTTAGCAGCATCGCTGAATCACAGAAACAAAAATTGGGCACGTAGAGCGATTTATTTTAATTAAAAGCTGTTTGCATTCTGCGTGAGCTGTAAAAATCGCTAATTAAATTAAGCGACGCCAGATGAGGCAGAAAAGTGGGAGGAGGAGGAGGAGGGGATCAAAAGAGGCAGAAGAAGATGGGTGGTGATGGTGGTGGGATGGCTCTTATCAAAAGGCACAAAGGCAGAAAGCCAAATAGATGAAGAAACGGCATAAAGCGCACGGCGAAGAAGGCGACAAGAAAATTGGATTATGTGGTTAAGCGGCGTCTAGCAGGAATTTTTCTTCATTTGCAGCCGCCCCTCGTTCTCCTCCACCGCCTGCTCCGCCTCCCCCTCGATTCGCCTGTTCCGTTACAATAAAATTCTTGTGCGAAAAGGCAAAGTGGAACAGGCAGCCGCCAACACACACACACTCGCATGCCCCCACACATACACGCGAACATGGCGAGCCGAACGAATGAACGACCGAAGCAACGAACAAAGACGAAGGCGAAACAGCAAAATAACCGCAATGCGGCAAATGAAACGGTTATGGAAGAAAACAACAAAAGGCAGGCGCCGATAAAAGTGCCAAACGCGAAACGCAAAAAAAAAAAAAAGAAATGCTCAACACACATCCGAAAGAAACGGGAAGAGAGGGAGATAGAGACAGAGAGAGAGAGCGAGCGAAGGAGCCGAAGCGACGCAGCACAAAACGGAACACTGATAACAGAATGTGCAAAGTGAGAGAAAACGAAATTATTGCACACAGCAAGAGAGCGAGAGGGCGCGATGGTGTGAGAGAAGCGAAACTGTGTGAAACGGTTAAGGGAGCACCGAATCGGTTCAACTGAGCGGCGGGTGCGCAACTAGAAAAGAGAGCGAGCGCGAGAGACATTCCGCGGGAGCCAAAAGAATTTTTTTTTTTCAGCATTTCCATGGGCGCCGACTCTAACCTCAATTTTTGCGGCGGCGGCGGCAGCCAAATATGCGGTAAATAAAAAATACAATCGGAAAGCGTAAATAGAGTGAACGAACAGAGAGACAAAGAGGGAGCGCCGATGGAGACCCGGCAATTCTGTTGTTCATCAATATTCACACATTTTCCACTGATAAGCAAAATGGAATGGAATGGATGGAGGAGGCCGGAATGGAAATTTGGCCCACAGAGCTTTTCTATAATTTGCGAGGCGAGGGGATGATCTTTGAAAAATTGCTGATAAAAAAGTGACGATGGCAACGCGTGTGCTCGAGCAAATTGGCCAAAACCACACTCTTGATTTATGATGACTGCACACAGAAAATTCCCCAGCGAAGGGGGCAAGGAATCTGAATCCGAATCCAAGGCAGTGGGAAATGTTTGAGGTGCTGCCTGCTGATAAGAATTTCCACATTTCCACGCCTGATTGGATTTCGCAGGGGTTGGATGATTTTTCGAGCGTCATGGAATTATTATTATATGGCCCGACCTGATCGAGAGTTAATAATTCGCGAGTGCGAGTGTGCGAGTGCCCCGCAGCCAGCAGCCTTGGGAAAATATTTTTGACGAGTGACGTGACATGAGTGTAAATTCTTGCTACTGGCATTGGGTATATTTTGTATTTAATTGTACTACTTGTTTTTTATTTTTTTTTTCGCCGACCCTCGGCTAAAGTTCAAAAACTTTTTAATGAGGGGTGAGTTGTGCGAGTTCTGCTTCTTTTTTTTTTTGTTTTTTGTGTAAATCAAACATTTATTGGGTTGTTGGAAAAAAAACCTGTTTTCTTTCTTTCTTTTTTTGGGTTGGAACAAAATTTTTGGGGTGCGAAATGTAAACGAAATTTTCGGGGACAGCTGCTTTTCAACGGGGTGTGTGGTGTGTGCGTGTGTGTGTTGGGAAAGCCGTTAAAACCATATAAACAACATCTAATTGGAAGCCTCGCCTCGCCATCTCTCGCTCACACTAATGGTAATGGTGGTAATTGCCTTGGGGGTCGCTGGCTGACTTTGATTTTTCGCAAAAACTGTGTGGAAATTTCAATGGAAATTGGCCAGGCCAGGCCACACGTTGTGTAAACAGAAGCAGATATAAAGATGCACATGTTTTTCAGGCAGGAGAACGAGTGATGTGATGAGATGTGATGTGTGTCCATAAACTTACCATTTTTGTAGGTGTTTTCTGTTGGTTTTGCTAGGTGACGAAGTTTAATCCGCTGCTGCTGCTGCTGTTGCTTTTGCCGTTGGTATGTGTGAGTGTGTGGAATTACGGAACGCGCGTTTAACTTTATTTTTACTAATTAACACACTGCAAAAGAGCAAGAAGAAGAGTGGAGTGTTGGGGTGAACTGGAATTACTTTGGTTTAAAGGGTTTTTTGGTTTCTTAAAAAAAGCAAAACTGCCAGCCAGCGCCTGGAAAATGAGCGTCTTCGGCGCCGCTGGGCGATCGAAAATCAAAGAACGCCAAGAAGCGCGTCGCCGCAGACGCTTTTTTTTTCCTCGCCGTGGCAGTTTCCTAAATGGTAATGGTGTGTGGTTGTTGTTGTTGCTCAGCCGAATTTAATACAAATTTTCGCCTTGCGCTTCTTTCTTTTTTTTTTGTGGCTTTCATTTGGTTTTTTCGGTTTGTGTTTCTTTTTTTTTTCATCTATTGTGCGAAATATGCCAAAACACACGCGCGCACACGGCAGAATTCTCGTTTATATAGTAGATATGTGGCGAGTAGAGCTAATATATATAAGAGTCGCTCGGATTCGGTTTTTATACAGATATTTGTTTCATTTTTTTTTTCTCGTTTTCATATATTTCAGCGTTGGTTTTCTTGGGTTTTTTTTTTTTTTTGTTCTCGGTTTTGTGGTTATGAAAAATTGGCTTTCCGCGGAATTCTGCGAGAGAAGGTGAAAATGTGGCTGCTCCTGGTCCTTGTGTGCTTGTTGTAATTTGTACTATATGTATTATCCTATGTCTGGGGCAACTCACGATCCTAATTCCGCAACGGTCGAAAAATTTTTGAAATTTTAGAGAGTGAATTTAGCTTTTATATGCCCGGCTCTCTAGCGACGTCGACGTCGCTGTTCTCTCTCTCGCGAACAGATTGCGCGAGAGCGAGCGAAGCGGTTAGCCGGTTGTAACCGCATGCTTTCTCTCTCTCTCTCTCTCTCTCTGCCGCCAACTCTGTCGTTCTCTCGTCTCTGCAGTTTCTGCATGTGCTTTTGTTCCCGTTGGCATTGCTCTCGCCTTCGTAAGCCGAAAATAAATCTGATTTTGTAGTTGTAACGGCCGCGCCGGCGCTTTGTGCGAAATGTGTGTGTGGGCAAAAATGGGAGGGTGCGGATTTTATCGTACCCTGTAAATATGCAAATATTTAATTTGAATTATTATCTGCCAACTGTTGCATGTGGAATAAGTTTAGAAATAAAATATATGATTTTGGAATAATAATTTTGTATCTTCATTAACAAAAATTACGAGAACTTGCATTATTTTATGGTTTAAACCTTTTCTAAATTTTACTTAGAATAAAATTCATAAATATTCAAATTATTAATTTTTTTTGTTTAATTGGATCATTAGTTATGATCAATTTAAAAAATCAATTTTAAAAAATTAACAACAAATTGGTAGAAACTTAAAATAATTTTATATAACTCTAAATTTGTTTGCCTATTAGTGTATTAATTTTTACTGATTATTTTCTTTAACATTTTTCCCGCTGGTCACTGATTCAGTGCGTCCCTGCTCATCTTGGGCCTCGTCAGTATTCCTTTGTTGACTCTGTTGACCCTCACTCGCTCTCCATGATGTGGTGGACTTCCTTGATGCGGTGGACTTCCTTGATGCGGAGGACTTCCTTGATGCGGAGGACATGCGCCTAGCTTTACCATCATCCTCTTTTTTTCCAACATCCATTTCTTCGTTAGATGGCTTCATACTTGCTCTCCGGCTGATGCCGCTGAGGAGCATTCGTTTGGTGCTGTACAGGTCACCACTACTGGCCCTGGGATTCCTCTGTCTGGACAAACCTTCCATGGCGCTCCGCATGGTGAGATAGGTTGTGGGTTTGTTAGGCTCCAAGGACTCCCTGCGAACGGGATCGCGTTGATCCAGGTCCGGTTTCCTGGCCTCCTGCTTCCGCCGCCTCACCTCGCTCCGGTCGAAGTCCAAATCGTCGAATAGGACGTCCGCCTTCGGATAGGAGGGCCCGCTCTTTTTCATGTAATGCTCCAGCTCTTCTTCGGTCATGTTCCTGGTCTTGATCAGTTCGGTGAAGGCCAGCTTGGCCTCCATCTGCTTGGCCTGGGAGCGTTTCAGGCGGTAGAAGTCCTCCCTCTCGAACTCCTCCAGCTCGCCCTGGATGTAGTTGTAGGTGTTCTGCAGGATGGGTATCACCTATGGACGGGTTATCGGTATTTAAATGATTTTGAAATGGATGCATTGAAGGATTTTCAATGTTTACAGCATTTAAATTGAATATTCTATATATTTCCGTTGTATATAGGGACCAAAAAGAATTAAAAAAATTAAAAAATATACACTCATTTAGTTAAAATCGTATTAAAATATATTCGCAAGCTGAATTGATAAATAATTTATATAAGGAACAACCCGATTTTTAAAGCTTATGATACGTTAAAAATACACTTATTTAGATTATTGTACTTAAATATATATACTGAATTGATAAATAATTAATAGCAGGAACAAGAAATGTAAAAGCTTATGACACATAAAAAATACCATAATTTAGATGAAATTGTATTTTAATATATTTTTACTTTTGCCAATAATTTAAAATATTTTTCTGCCTCAGATTATAAATACAAAATTTTAAATATCGTAAGGAATATAAATTCATTTCGGTATTAAAATATAGTTTATTTTCACAAATATCGAAAATAATTTAAATGCTTAAGGTACGATGAAATTCGAGAGAGCAAAGCATAGTTAATACATTTGATTTTATTACTGAATTGATAAATAATATCAAATAAAATTTTGTAATACTAAACTTCTCTTTTATTTAAATAATACAAATCTAAAGGAATAAAAGTGCACAAGATCACATTAGATTACTATATAAATAGACTTTATAGATAGTTGTTTGTAAAAGGCTTTACGAGTTCTGTGAATATTTAAACCATAATTAAAATGATCAATATGACCCAATTATATAAAAAATAATGAAATATAAAATTAAATAATTTAAGAACCCTTTAATTACCACATGCTCCAAAGCATTGACCCTCATGTTGGTCTGACGCGAGGCGGCCTCCAGCATGCGAACTTGATAGTCGACTGATGCCAAGGCCACCAAAGATTTTAGGGCCCGGGAAAAGGCCTCCCGGATCCGACGCACCTGAACACCGCCGCAACTGAGTCCGGCCAAGGGGAAGGCCCCGGACCCAGAGAACTCCAGGTCCAGACAGTTAATGGTCACGCCCACGATTTTGAGGCTAGTCCTCCGGATGTAGGCGCTGGCATTTTTGCTGGAGCCCACCATCTGGGGCTTGAAGTCGGTGCCCAGAAGATTGGCCTTCGCCATCGAGAAGATCGCCTCGCGCAGACTCTCGTCGGCCTGCTCATCCGTTTCGGCAAGGGAGCGCTTCAGCTCCCGGAGCCTCATATCGATGGCGTCACGCTTCCTCTTCAGAAGATTGACACCCCTTTTGCCCGCCATAACACGGTGCTTCATTAGCACCGAGTTGGCCCGCGAGGGGAAGATGGGCAGAATGTCGCGCTTGGCCATTTGGAGGAGGGTTGTGGGTCAATTCCGGGATCAGATTTCAAATCAGCCAAAAAATAGACGATTTTTTTTGGGGGGTTTCTAAAATTTTTAAACGGACTACTGAATGATTTTGAATTTTGGCCATTTTAAGGGTTGAGGGTCTTTTCCGGGATTAACATTTTATCTAAAAATATAATTTATAAAGCTTTTAAATTAAATTAATTTTATTTTATTTTATTTTTATAATCTTTAAAAGCCAATATAAGCTTAAATCTAACATTTTTTAGTGTCTATGTGGAAGATCAAGGATTTTGTATTTTTTTAAGTGTTGCGGTAATTTATTAATTTATTGCCAATCAGCTCTCATTATTTTTCATCATGCTTACAAGTCTCTATGATTTTTGCATTATTTCTTCCTTAATCAATGGCAAATTGGGATTTTTGCAAAATTTTATGTTTCCCGTGATTTGCTAGTGTTTCTAGAATTAATATTCTTTCATAAGTTATTAATATACTAGTATATTCTAATTATTTTCATAAACTTATAAATAAATTTAAAAAATATCAAGGACATTTAAATTGACTCTTATATAAATATAATACTCTAACAAAAGTTTAATGGATAAAACACTTGGTCGAAATAATAAATTCCAAAATAGAGAAATTATTTTAAAACTGAAGAAAATTAATGTAATTTTTTATTTTATTTTTTTTTAATTTTACCTAAACCAATATTAGGTCAACTTTAGGCTCATAATAATTAGTTTACCTTAAATTCTTACCAGCACATGCAACGTATTTCATCATTCATACGTACACCAAAAATATCACTCATACGCAATGTTGTCTTTGACATTTTTAAATTTCTTTGTTTCTTAAGCATGCTAAGAATATTTGAGCTACAAGGACTCTTCTATAGAAAGAATAACAATTATGTCAGTTGGCTAAATTGCAGGACTCTGCATTTTAAGGAATTTTGCAGATTTGTTTCGTTTAATATATGCTTTTTGTTTCGCCTGCAAGGACTAGGACTAGCAGTTGCATGGCCAAGTTTTGTCCCACAAATCCGTGGTCAGCAGCAGGGATGCGTGTGCAATTACAATGCAGAATATATGAGTTTTGGTACGAGTCCGTGGCCATTCCACTGGGGATTGCACTCGGATTGGACATTGGACATCGGACATTGGGACACTGGCCCATTGGACGGCGATTTTGCGCATTTTCCAGCTGCTGTACGTTTTCCTTTGCCGCAGCGAATTGTCGCAATGTGGCGCCGCTTGGTGCAACGCAGCCTTGGCGCATTTCACATTTTCAACGCATGCCAACAAGTTAAGTATGTTAACCTCTGGAAAATTAGACATGCCAAAAGGGGCGATGAGGGGGCGGTTGGCGGTGGTTGGGGTGTTCTAGGGGATGGTCGGGCTAGGGGCGGGGTGGCGGAACAGGGGAACAGGGGGCTAGGTAACGAAAACGAAAATGAAGTAACAATGCAGCAAACATCGGGCCGGGCCAAAAGGGCGTTGTAGTTGTCGTTGTCGTTGTAGTTGTCGTTGTAGTTGCCGTTGTCGTTGTCGCTGGCGACGACAGCAATGCGCCATTTTTCGTTCGCCCCGCAAGACATGAAAATTCGGCTCGTTCTCTGTCTTTTTCCCCTCATTCGTGTTGGGTAAACATTTTCTCTCTTGGATTTTCGCAATCGCAGAGGAAGCCCCACAAGCCGCCGCCCCCCGCCCCCCCTCCTTTCCACACCCTCTCAATGCGTTTTTTTTTTATCCGCAATTTATCGCATTTCGATAAGAAATCAAATGACATTCGGTTATAAAAAAAGGGGATATATAGTACTTGAATCACAAGAAATAGGGATTATATATTCCAAATTCTTGTTAAAACTTAAATATAAACTTTGGAAAACATTTTACTTTATTTAAGCTGAAATTGTTATAGCAAATACTGCAATATTTTTCTAGGTAATTTTGATTTATAAATAAAAGTTTTTCCGTTCTCATATTTTATTATATTTATTCCTGCCTCTTTTCGTTGATAAAAACAAATGCCACTGTGCGATAAATGCTAAATAAACATGATTTAATTGCATGTAAACATTTGTCCTTGCTCTTACCGGATTATTAATTTGCATATATATACATTCATACATAAATACATTTCCCCATGAGCTGACATTTCAGGCCACAAAAGCATGCTATACAAATTGGCCAAAACAAATGAGCAGCAGCAAATGGTAAATTCTTCAAAATTATTGTTCATGGAATATACGAAATAAAATATTAAATTAAAAAACTTATGTTTTATCTTGGCATTTAAAATGTTAACAACTTTATAAGTAATAAGTATTCCAACAAAGTAGATAAATGAAATAGTACCAGTGCTCTGTTCCTACTTTCCCTTCTTGCCCTTCTTGGCCAAACGTCGGTTCCTCTTGCGGAGCTCCTTCTTCCAGTTGCGCCAGTATTTCTGGATTTTGGCCGCAGCCCGGTTCATCATGAAGATCACCAGCCTCTGCTGCTGCTGACGATGCTCCTCCTCCTCGCGTTTCACCACAATGGCCTTGTAGATGCGCTCCTCCGCCCGGAATTGGACCATGAATTCGTCGAGTACCTTCTTGGCAGCGAGATATTGGTCCTCCATGACCAGATTCTCCCGCATCTTCTCACCCAGACTGGTGTCGTACTTTTTCAGCAGGCTCTGCAGCTGCAATAGCAGTTTGTTTCTGTTGGGAGAAGGAAGAGTTGAAAGAAAGAAATTATTTGGGGAATCTCCTACTTCTCGCTCCTTAGCTCCTGCTCCTCGTGAAGGTTCTTCTTGGTCATCTTGGCGAAGGCCTCACGGGCCGAATTCAGCTCTTCCTCCAGTTCCCTTTGCCGCTCCAAGCTGCCCTTGTGGTAAATGCGCATCGTTCGGTTGCACTTTTCACTAGAGAATAGGGGTTATATATCTAAGGGATCTAAGGGATATCTAAGAAAATTACATTTCGTTCTGGATGGCCACATTGTTCTGCCACTTCTTATTGGCCAGATCCTCCTCGACCTTCATCAGGTAGATCCCCTTGGCGGCCGTCTTCCACTTGCCAATGACTTTCTGGAAGGCCAAACTGGCCTTCAGCTCCTCGATTTTCTTCTGGATATCCGCGTTTTGGTGATAGATGGCATGCAACTTACGCTCCTTGGTAATCTCACTGCGCGAGGATCGATGCAGATGCATGTGGGCGCTCTCCAGGAGGAAGTGAAAGGCGGCTAGGAGTTGCCGATCCCGCTCCTCCAGCTGGCGCATCAGGTGCGGAAAGAAACGATGGATGCGATGATTGACCAGAAAGAAATCGACGATCCTCATGGTGGTGTGATCGTGGGGCAGTTTGGAGCGACCCGTCTGCGTGCCCAGGTGATGGATCATGTTGTCAATGGGTCCCAGGATCTCCTCGTACCGGGTGCCCTTCAGCACCTTCTTGAGCTGATTGGGATTCTCCAGCAGCTTGGGTATGATCATTGCGATCTTAATGCGCTCCATGGACATTTTCAGCATCCTCTCCACACCCTCCAGCCTCACCTGACGTTCGGCTGCTTTGTCTGCCGGGGATTAACTAAGGATTTAGTTAGGTTAAGTTAAGTAGTAAAGTATACTAACCCATTTTCACTAGTAGGTTTCACTGATCTTGAAAAATAGTTTATAGGGTGGTATTTAATCGGGTTTTATATTGAACTGAACAGATCGAATTATATGGTAGGTAATTGCAGTTTTGTTATGTGTTTGAAGTAGGCCGCTTGTGTGAAACTCTAAAGGATATTAGTTTTATTAAGGTTGGTTATGTTTATGGAAGAATCAGTTATTTACCTAATGTTGTGTGTGTTTGTGTCGAACTCTTTCTGATTTCTGAGCCAAGTTTGTTATTGTTTTCCGAGACACTAACAAATAAGCCAACTTTGTTTGCCAAGTTGCCTGGTTACTGGCTGGAACGCGTGGAGTGGAACACCCACCGATCAAGGAGCAACTTATTCTAGGCTAAAACAAAAGGGGCGTGGCAGGGGGCGATAGTTTTGAATGGTACTTTCATGGCTAAAAGTTTTTTTGCTGGTTGAGTGTGTTTGTGGGTGGGGTTGGGGGTTGGGTGTGAGTGGGTGGCTTCTGTTTGGCCATGTCGCATTATGTCAACTGCCGTGGCATGAATGAAAGCTGCAGCTGCAGCAGCAGCAGCTATACAAACGAAGGCAGCAGAAGCAGCATTGAGGGGGGAAACTTACAAAAAAAAAAAAAAACAGAAAACCATGAGAGCATGAAACGAACTTATGAATGCAGAACAATGAGGGTGGTGGCTGGGGGGGTGGTAAAAGCTCTTCATCCAGGTGGAAAATCTACCTAATGAAAGGGCTAGCCAAAAATGGATGAATTTTCCCCCACATCTGTTTTTCCATCATCTGG